>JBBPOJ010000038.1:0-59554 GCA_038091395.1 Leccinum rimulosum
TTTACGATAATTTTGAGCTATTAAACATGAAATTTGGTGGTCATTTGATCAAAAAACATCTGAAATTTAGAAGAAACGTTGAACAATTTTCAGGTCAGCCAAATCAACACACTGTCCTATGGTTATTTAAAGGGGTCTAATCTAATATGGTGAGGCTTAGACCAGGGTGAGACTAGCCCAAAAGTACTTCAAAAAGGCCATTTACCTACTAATATGGCATTACTTCAAGCCATAAAATCATTGTGGAGCATGAATATAATATAAAACATAGGAATTCCGCAAACCCGCCATAGGCGGATCTGCGCAGCTTTCATTTGGCTTTCATTTGAGCCATGGATCATATAATTTGGTCCAGATACCATTGAGATATTCATGTTTTCGAGTTATATGTCAATGATATAAAATCATTGTGAAACATGAATATAATGTAAAACATGGGAATTCCGCAAACCCGCCATAGGCGGATCTGCGCAGCTTCCATTTGACTCCCATGATACCATTGAGATATTCATATTTTCGAGTTATATATGTCAATGACTAACATCATTGTGAAGCATGAATATAGGATATAATCAACAAACCCACAAACCCCCCCTTAGCGGATCTGCGGGATCATGAAAAACAGTTGTAAACATACAACTGTTGACACTTAACACAATTTATTTACAACTCATGGTAACAATGTCATGTTAGGTTAGCCATCAGTATTCCTGCAAGTTGATTTTGTCACACAGTGTGCTACTTTATTTAGCTTTGCTTGCTCACTGATTAATATGTCACATAGGTATTATTGAATAAGTTGATAGTTAACATGTAACATAGGTATCATTGAATAAATTGAGAATCTATCATTAAAAACGGCCTCTTTTGGATGGTCCTGCTTCTGCACCTCCTTCCTGTGGTCTTTTGTTCAGTGGCCTCTTCACTGCCTGTCCTGCAGATACTAGTCTTTCTGCTCCTTCTGTCCCTACAATGGATGTGAGAGCTACCCATGGGCCATATGGCAGGCTTTTAAGTGAGTCCACAAGATTGGAATGATATGCATTGAGCTCTGCTCTGTCAAGAAGTGTAAAAGACACTCCATGTTTGGCAGATCTGAAAATGCCATTCCCCCTGGCTTTGGCAAGGCCCATTCTGACAAGATTGAAGGGTATGATCTCCTTCATGTCTGGAATATAATGTCAATTATATCTTATACTACTTCTTGTTTGGATCACTTACTGTGCTTTTTGGTCCAGGGGGTTCCCATTCCACCATTATGGGCCTGCATATACCTTCTCAGTGGTGACTGCTCCTCATACATGGCAATGATAAATGTGGACATCATTATCACATAAGGAAGAGCCTCTGTGAATCCTTTATCATTGTTGCCTTTGACCCAAGGCGCATTTCTGACAATTTGAGTCACATTGACCCCACTTGAAGACTCTGGAGTTGTGACATTCTTGCAGATTTTGGGCAACATCTTGCTGAATATCATGGCCACCAGCATGGCAGTTTGGTGGAGAGGCAGTGTGCCATCATAGTGATCCCTGACCCAGAAATATGTGTCCCTCACATATGCCCCATCAGAACCTAGATAAATAAATTGTCAGCTTAATGTACTCCATATCACAGTGTACCCACTGACCAAAGGTCATTCTTTCAATCTTCCATTCTAAGGGCAGTTTTTGCCTATTCAATATTGTATGCATGTTTTGCACAGTCAATCCTATACACTTCCATTCTGCTTGGCTGTCTTGTGCCAAAACTGCTTGAGTGGCTTGAGCTAAAGCCAATAAACTTGGATCTTCATTCTGTAATCTCTGGTTGAGTTGGGCCTGTCCCAGATTGATCCAAGCTGTATGTTGTACAGTTGTAATAGGTCTTCCTGCAGCACCTGTAGGATTAGGGCTCCAAGGGATATTTCTTATCTTGGCAAAGGTTGCTGCTTTTGATAGCAATTGGATAATTGCATCCCTAGAGCCTTTCTCTTCTATGGAAATTCCAAGAACCTTTTCAGCTTCATAGATGGCAAATTGAAATATCATAAAGGCCCTTCCTGTCTTCCACAATGGAGGTTGGATTCTGGCCTTGGATTTCTTCACAGTGTCCACTAGCTGCTCTGAAAACCATTGAATGGACTGTTGGCCAATATGAGAGGGTGGAAGCCCTTCAGATAGATCTCTTGCTCTGCTTCTAATTGCCTTGACCAATAGTGAATAGGCATCATCCAGGTATCCAAATGGCTGTTTGAGCTTTTGCCACTGCTCCAAGGCTGCTTTCCTTTCCATGGCATATCCTCGAAGTCCTAGATCATGGCTTTCCATCTGTTCTTGCACTTCCTTGTCCACTGCATCTGCTACCAAGCTCATTATGTCAGATTTATAAATCTGAAATGCATGTTGGAAAGCATAGAGGATGGCTCTGCTTTTGTGGGGCTGAGTGGGCAAAAAATCTGCAGGTAAACAGTACATGGCATGCTTTATCACAAAGCTGGCCATATAGCTCTGAAAAAACAAATTTGATAAGTTTCCGCAAACCCGCCCATGGCGCATCTGCGTGGAACATAATTTACCTCAAAAAACTCTTGCCCATAATTGATGATTTGTGATCTTTCACTAGATATCTTCGGTTCCCCTTTTTTCATCGGCCATTCCTCCATTCGGATGTCAAGGGGATTCAGGGTGATGGGATTCAGAACAAGCATAGTAGAGATGGATGGAAGTCCATCATGAGTCAATGACAATGACAACCATAATGGATCCATCAATCCTTTGGTAATGACTTTGGCATTTCCTGTATGGCAGTAGTTCAGGGTTCTCTCTAATGCTGCTGTCAGTTCTATCCAGTAATGAGGAATAGGCTCCTTGGTGGTCTTGTGCTTCTTGAATTGCTCCCAAATACTGGTCAGAAGTGAGCAGATACCATAGGTGGTCCATTCCACAATGTGTGGCAAAATCTTTTGACACCTTCAGTTCCATATTATATCCAATTTCTTGCCTCCTACCTTGGATCGAAAAATTACCAGATGATCTTTGACAGCCTCTAATACTTGAGCTTGTGACCATATCTTGCTCAAAGGCTTGATGATTTCATTGAAAATGGTCCTATCATTGATTCTTTAGCACTCCTCCATTTTACTATCATTTTTGAACTTACCTTCCATTCCTGGCTTCATCTGGCAGTCTTCTCAAAGATATCCTGTAAATGTTTTCTACCCTGATTGAGGTATCAATCACTGTATCTGTGATTTTTTCATGATATCTTTGAAATGGAAGCCAGTCTTCACATTCTCTAAAGAATCTTGCTGCCACATTTGCATTGGCTCCAGGTGTTGCATGTGTGCCACAGAATGCTGCTGTCATCTGCCCCAGTTGAACATCATGATATCTCCCCTGGGTCCTCACTCGATGAGATAGCATATTGTATCCCTGGCTTGCTATCCCTTCCACCAAGGGTCCATATCCTGTCAGAAGATCAGCTGCAATGTCTTCTTCATCCCCTTCCCTATAGTTCTCTTTCAGCTGGGCATTTAACTCCCTCAATTTCATATAAAAGGGAGTCATTAACCCTTTGGCCTGGAAATGTCCTATGGTTTTCAGGCCTGCCATGGGATACAGATAGTGAGGAGTCATGGGTATATCTTCCTCTTCCTCTTCTTCAGCTACCTCTGTTCTTTGGAACAATTCATGTATAGTCTTCAGATTGAATAGCATGCCTGTGTAAGGGGCTTCAGGTGCAATTATTGCCTCTCTTCTGGGAATCCTATGCCCTTCAGCATCATAGATTCGGATTTCCTGCCCTTCATCATCCACTAATGGCAATTCATCCAAATCCACCTGTTCCCTTTCTTCAGCATCTGGTGAGCTATATATTTCCTGTCCATGTTGCTCAATAAGGTCTTCCATTGGTATTGCCTCCCATTCAGATACTGGTATAGATCTGTTGATATGTTATTCAAATGTTAACAGATTATTATCTCAATTTGCTTACTGGATGTGTGTAGCCAATGCAAATGTCATAGATCGCATGTTGCGATAACTATGCAGCCTTTGCCAGTGATTAGCCTCTTCCCCCATGTCTTCTTCATGTCTGCAAACTGGCTGATTCTGTCCATATCGAACAGCAATTGTGATAGGAACATTCTCTTTCAGGAACTCGCTGTCTTTCCAATCTGTGTCATTCTGCATGGGAGTGGTGGCTCCTTGAACCCATGTATCCCAATGATCTTCAATTCCTTCATGCAGTTCTTCTACATCACTCCTTCGCATTTCATGGATATTTCTTCCATGCCCTCTGTTAAAATTATATCTTATCAGCACAAAGTTCATATTCAGGGAAACCCGCAGACCCCCCAACAGCGGAAGTGCGTAGAATATCAACCAATGCACATAAATGATATTTTGGGTTTCATACGCACTTCCGCTATTGGCGGGTTTGCGGAACTGGCCACTTACATAATGTTGGTGACATTCTTCAGGTTGCTGGGCGTCAGATCCTCCGGAAAGTCCTCTCGGAGATAGATGTCCCGATAGCCTTGACGCTTGAGTTGGTGTGCAAGGAATAAAACAACTTGTGAATAGTGCACGTCTTTCATGCATGTCAGAGAGTTGGTGTTCTCCAGTCGGTTGATGTTCCTCGCCCGTAAATCTGCGACCTCTTCCTCCTCCTCGAATGCTTCTTCGTTAGTGAACGCCCGAGGTACCATTGCAAGCCAGATCTCTTCCTGGCCGTATGTTCCTATGTAGAGCAATCGACCAGTCGGGTCAAACTCCAGATCCGCATACCGAGCCTGCCATCGCTTTTGCCGCTGGTGAAGGTCCAGCTTGAAGACGTAGCTGGGATCTCCACGGCTCGTTGGTAGGATGACGTCCAGTCCCTTCCGTTCTGGAACAAGCAAATAGTAGTCCAAGAAATGCTCTCTTGCTCCCCATGCCAGTCGTGGATCATTCTTGCGGTACCTGACTTCCTCATCAATCTCCACTACATGTCTCTTCTTCAGTCGTTGTACTGCTGTGCGACTCCTGCCTTTCTCATAGTCTGTCCGCAAGACCGACAACTTGATCCGTTTCGGAATTTGGTCATGGAATCCTTGAACCATTTGTGGGTGTAGAGTTCGTTCCATGGCAATAATCTCCTCCACTTCCTCTTGTGTGACTCCATCCTCTGTTTGTAATGTTTCCGGTATATCTCCTACCAGGAAGAGTATTCCATTTCTATGATGTTGTTCAGTTTGGTTTTTTGAGAGGGACTCAAAGGTACTCTTACTCAGCTTCAGTTCCATTTCCTGCCATTGTATAGTCTGCTTGATGTTTAACCTCTTTGAATATTCTCTGAGGCGTTGGGTGTGGGAGTAGGTCAATTACAAAAACAAGTGTTGATGCTTGCTTGTGCACTTCACGTCTCACACGGCTACGCTCAACCAAAATACCTCTTTTGGTTATACTTATGTAGGCTACCCGCAGCTGATTCATCCAATAAAACTATTTATATTGCATACTCTATAAACTCAGGCCCTCAGGACTGTGCAAACTTCGTAGCTACTTTCGCTCTCTTCTTTGGGCCTCCTTTTACCATGAATATTTCCTCAGTTTGACACCTTTTCTGGCTAGGTTACATTTACTCACCTTCACTTTCCTCTCGGGTTCTTTTTTGCTTCGAGGATGATGGTGGCCAAGGTGGTTGGGAGGGCGGTTGGAACGGCGATTGGGATGGAGTCAGAGACGTAGACATCAACTGGTTCTCTTCTTCGACAATCTCTGGTTCTACTACCACTGGAGAAGTAGCTTTTCCCAAGGTATTCTGTTAAGGTATCGGTAAGCTAGAATATCACCACAAGTAGACACAAACTTTTACCTGAGATGTTGGCACATTACCTCCGGTGGTGTCAGGACGATTCTTGTCTTGGTTCTGTAAGGCATGGTTAAGCTACATTATCACCGCTGTAGAAACAAGAATTTACCTCAGTTGGCACATCACCACTGGTGGTGTCAGGAAGATCCTTGTCCAAGGATTGGTGCTGTAAGGCATGGTTAAGCTACATTATCACCACCGTAGAAATCAAAAATTACCTCAGTTGGTACATCACCTCTGGTGGTGTCAGGAAGATCCTTGTCCAAGGATTGGTGCTGTAAGGCATGGTTAAGCTACATTATCACCACCGTAGAAATCAAAAATTACCTCAGTTGGTACATCATCTCCGCAGTCGATATCGATCTGGATGGCTTGTCGAATCTTCTTGGATGCTTGAGGAAGTATTGCTTTTTTGGCTTTTCGAGCTTGAGGCAAAAGATTGCGCTCCAGACAGCCCCGGTAGACAATGTTGAGATTTATTTCTGAAGGGGCTTCGTTGTCTTCCTCAGCATCCAAATCACCACTGCGCTTGCGAAAGGCGTTCATTGAAATCTCCTAGACATATCTTCAGAGGGGTGTAAAATCACGAAATAATTAAGCATACCTTGACCAATAAGACCAAAGCCTTCTGGACCGCTTCATTTACTGCTGGAGATTTCGCCTTATCCTTGTTGAAAGGATCCTTCCAGGCTAAAGGGTTCTTCTCAACAGTATGAATCATCTTCTGTACCGCCTGCCGATCCTCTTGCATGTCTTGATAGCCAACCCAAGTAGCGAAACATTCTGCGATATCGAACTGCTCTGGGTCCTCGACAGCAGGTGTCGGAATTTGATCTGCAAACGTAAACTCTACCGCTTGATCCCCCTCGTTCCTCGTCATAGGAAGTGAGTTTAGCTTTAGAAAAGGATTGAGGTGCTTAGCGATGCAGCTCCGCAAGAAGGCGGCAGCGGGTACTGATTCGATGAGGGCATCCCGGTACTCAGCGATGATGTTATACTCGAGAACAGCTGCTCCTGCGATATGCTGGAATTCTCTTGAGCGTGAGTTGCTAAGAATTCCAGTCCAATTCCAAGAACTGTGAAGAAGAAGATACCCTCCTTGTATCACCAGATTCGACTTCTTTTTGAAAGGGATGGAATTCCTGGGTTTGCAAGCCGCTGTCATAGCTTTCACCATGTTGGCGCAATGAGCTGCCAGAGATGCCTTGTGAGCCTTCCTTTCCTTTCTTTCCACCTCTTCCTCCGAAGCCTTTTTGCTGCTTTTGCTGCGAGTTGGTCGAAGCTTCACACCAGGATCACCTTCTTTCGCTTGGTCGTCATCAGTAGCCACTTGAGCAGGTAGAAGGGAAGAAATTTCCTTTGTACTTCCAGCCCGTTGAGTATGCAGGGATGCATAAGTAGCCAACTCCGTCTCCAGGAGTAAGCAAGCTCCGTAATTCTTCAAAACTATTTGAAGAAGCTACGAATAGATCGATCAATAAAATATAATTGATACAAGATCTTAACTTACTTCATCTCCAGCTGGGAATTTGTCAATAATACAGTCGTATTTCCCTATAGCATCGATAGCAGCTTGTGTGGGTGACGTTGCTTGAGAGGACTTTGAAAAGGCAACCAGGTAGTCTACAAGGGGATCCATCCATCGTGATATCTAAAATTCGTTCAAAAATTTGCATTTTGCAACGTAAGATGTGATCGAATGTGCTTACCTCCATCAAAACTTGGGGAATCCTGCCAAAATGACCGGGTAGTAGCGCCAGTGGACTTCGGGTAAGGAAGGGCAGACCATAGCTTGCATTTGTGAAGTCAAGCATAACAAGTGTAAATTTGGCTGGGATGGATTCGACCAAAGAATGGAACATTTGGTCCACTTGAGTTTTGTTCTCTTCAAGGTGAAGTGTGAGATCCTTCGTTGCCTCCGACACATAGCATGCAAATGCGCTTGCATAATCCCTGTCGTCCATACATCCCATGGCGTTGGAAGTGGTCTTTGGCATGTTCTGCTGCCATGCCTCATCTATCACATTCAGAACACCCTGGATAGAAATTATATCAAAATTAACTCTACCCAAAAGAGAAGAAAAAACAGACTGGAAGTAAGACATGCAACACCTTTTCCACTTTTCCTGCATGCAGCTTAGCAACTTGTTCCTCCAGCGAGCGTTTTTTGTCAAGTTGTCCCAGAGTCCGATTAGAAACGATTGTATCCACGGTATTCATGTCCAGGTGGACGTCTGTCAAGCAGAGTTGCAATTTGTCCGCCATACCGGTTATGGCGGCGCACATGAGCTAAGTACAAAATACTCAAAACTCATGTCTGCAATCATTGACAAGGAATACACCTACTCCGCCGTGAAGACCACACAAGTTGCTGTGCAACCACCGAATGCCAATCTCCGGCATTTCTAAGAAATGCTCGCTATACTTCACCAGCATTGTTGTAGATTTGAATGCTCTTTCTGAGGTGATAATGCCTACGAGAGGGTCGGCTTTCTTGGAAGCGTTATTGGCACGGAGCTCCTTCAGCCTTAGGTCCCTCTGGGAATCTGTGAGCGAGGCGAGGTATTGAAATTCCATTATTACTCTCTCTTCGTCTGTTTGCATGTAGACATGTTTTGTTTCGTTGCGACTGAGATACTGCGCCAACTGGATTCCTTCTGCAAGTAGAGTTGCTACAAGAAACAAACCACACTACCTTAGTATAGATATCGCAGGAGATAAAAAAGACGTACTCTCATCGTATACGGCCACCAACCACTGACCACCATACTCTAAGATTCCACCATAATTCTCCATTTCCTTGATGGATTCAACATTGTGGTACTGGATATCCTGAGCGGTCAAGTCCTCATTCGGTATTTTTTTGATAGACTCCCTCTTCTGCTCCACCAACTTCTTCTTCTTGCGGACCTCTTCAATATACTGACCCAAAGCTTCAAACCGATGAAGGCCACCAGCACAACAGATGGGAGTGGATGGATCTGATAATTGCAGTGGGGGAAGTTTGTCGAAGTCGGTGAGGTCATGGGTAAGAACCGAGGAAATGGACGTCTTCTTCACAACCACAGGAATCACAGTGTTCTGGTCAAAACGCTCCAAGCCATCATGCTCAAAGGATAATGCTAGTCTCTTGACATGAGGGACTTTAAGTGGGCGGCCATTCCATAATCCGAAAACCAATTTCTGAGCATTTTGAAGAAGATCCAGTGTAGCATACCCCAGCAAAGACTGTCGAAGAGACCTCTGCATGCGCCATTTGTCCTGAACCTGCGGTTGGAGTTTGGCAATAATGTCGACATTTTCGCTATCCTTGAGGAGATCGCTTTTCGATTGCTACAGCAGAATTTATCAATTCACTCCTCTGATTTATGAAACAAATGGAACTGAAATCCTCACCTTCTCAATACTCTTCTTTGGTGCCATAGTTATTATGCCTGAGGTAGTGATGTTGGATAAAAAGACGTAGAGTAGTTGGACAGACGGGCCTACCTACTTGGTTTTAGATCTCAACCATTTCCGAACAACTATTACATAAGTAATCCCACAACACATCACAACACATCTATATGAAGTATGCGGCGGACATAAGAAAGTAGAATGAATGATCCCATTGTACAGCCTATAAGGATCGAGGCTCACAACATGATCTAGTGAAAGTATAGAAACAACATAGTCGATTACAAAATACAAGCGGACTGACCTTCAAGGTTGAAACGTTTGAAGGCGACCGGTCTACCTAACACGACATGATTCACATGAGTGAAAATTCACAGATCTGAGTAAATTGCACCTACTAGGCCGTAGTACATCACGATGCTGAGCATTGGCCGGCGACTGGCGACCTGTGGTGCACTGCTACCTAACGCGGCATGATTCACATCAGTGAAAATTCGCCTGATCAGTAAATTGCACCTACTAGGCCTACACCACAATGCTGAGCATGTCCTCAGAGCGTACTTGTCAAGGTAACAGATAGCATAACTGCTGCGCAGCATTATCTCTTGCTAAAGAGATTCTACATCGAGCGTAGTCTATACTTTGAATACTTGGTTATTCTAATGTGAAAAACTACTTATGATACGACTACATTGAGCCTGGTACTCTGAGTGAAGCGAAGCCCAAGTTGTCAACGCTATGTGGATGATGGCGGAAAGAAAGGAAAGTACGAAATCATGGGCGGCGGGTATATAAACTGGTTGACTATTTCAAACTCAGATAAACCAAACTCGGTTGAGCGGGATTTGAAATGTGAAGGGTGAAAGACTCCCTGCAGAAAGTAAACGCGATGGTTACTGGCTTTGACTCCAATGAGGGTCTCTAGAGTCTTAATCAAGAAATGAAAGAACTTGGCTGCTGCATAGGGATCCAGGGAGATGTTCACTGCGCGTTTTTCCTTTGATGAACCAATACGAGTGTCAAAATCATCAAGATCGATGCATTCTCCTGCAAAAACCGACCTTTTCGTCGTTCAGGCTAAGGTCCTTGCTCGTCCAAGAACCTCTCTGGCATGAACACCTGGGGGCTCGGTAACCTTTTTTCTCATTTTGTGACATCGCCCTGCCGTGACCCATCATCGTTGGCAATTCTTACTATGCAATCGGGATGATCGCCCCACAATCCGCGTAGTACATACTTACATTGTGGAATATAATACTGACTGGCACAATCGCCAAATCAGAGTCCCGGGATCCTGCCCGGGACATAGGTTAACATATGCCCATTCGACCAACGAATCAACCAGGGAGGAATGAGAGGAAGGGGATAGGAACACTTTGTTGGCCAAGAGCATAACAGAAACCGCGCCAGCCGTGATTGACATGCATACAGGTGCATATACCGGAGTAGAGTCGCGGTGATCGCGCCTACGAAAGGAAAATCGTCAACTCGGTATTAGCATCACTTTCAAGTCGAGCAGCGCACCTTTGGGAATGAGATAACCCTCAAACACGTCAAGTCGATCTCAGCTTGTACTCGGCGTCATGGTTGTGCCTCGGGATGAAGCATCATCGCTATCAGCAATGCTAAAAATGTCACTGTGCTCTGCATTCCCAAAAGTTCACTGCTCTGATGTTAAAAAGACCCTTGCGATGCATGTGCATGACTTACCAAATCACACCCCACTGAGACAAAGTCAAGATTAGCTTGCTGGGTACTCAGCTGGAACATGAAAAATTGATGCACCGATGTATGTGGTTGCAGCACACCCCTTGATCATCTTTTCTTGGAATGCGGGTTCTAGTTTGAAGTTCCTCCGGGTTTGTGTCAGGGACGAAAGGGAGAGCTTGGTTTGATCGTGCCCGGGGGTGGTGAGCTGGATAGGAATGATGAAAGCTGGGAGAGAAAGGTAGTGATGACTGGAGGCGGCCGCCGAATTTGGAAGGGGAAATTAAGCGAGTGCGAATGTTTCGCACTCGCTTAAATGTCTCTTACTAAATGTAGACCATTGGCCCGCGGCGATGAATGCAGAGGCGAATGCCATCAACTTCCATCTGAATGGCAGCATCCGAGCCGGTCTGAACACCCGATAGACTGCGACGTCCGCTGTCGTCGCCTAGACATTGCCATGTACGCCGACGGCCCGTTCCTCCAATCCTTGACCTTGTTCTTTGACTTGTTCTTTGACTTGTTCGACAAGCTAGTCGGTTGCATCTGTCGTCCCAAGAGTGGTATAGAGTGATATCAAGAGATAGAGACTATAGCAGCGCATGACGGGAGAACGACCACGGTACCGGAGGGGTTAAGTAACAGCGTGGACGACCCCTATCATCGAATCAGCCACCAAAAGATGGAAGAGAAGACGGCATATACACACTGGTACTTCCACACGGTTGCAATCCCAAAACCGTCTGCTAAACTCTTCGAAGATACGATCGACTCGTTGCGTCTCGGCCTTGAGAGAGATAAAACTTGGAATACAACCATCTGCACATCCTGAGCTTCAGCCATGACCCCTTTTCTCTAAAGCGTCGCACACGCACCTAAATGCATTGTCCAACTTCAATCCCGCAGAGTCGAAATAGCCCCATGTAATCCGTAAGTCCTCTTCGCATCACACGAATAAGAATGGACGCACTTCACCATTCGGCAATCGAGACCCCCCGCGCCCATACCTTGATGTTGTTGTTGTTGCTGCTGGTGAGGGTCAGACCCCGAACGGACGGGTGTCCAGAGGGAGTAAATTCGAGTGGACACCATCGGCTCGACAATCAAACAATCCTTGAACAGCAATGGGAGGATTGTGAGCAAAGGTTTCGAGAACCTGGGAGCTCCTGTTTGAACGCTGCAAGAGAGAGAAGAAGACAGAGCATAGCCATGATCAACGCGTCGGAAGTTGGCTATCAAACAACGGGAAACGGAGTGCCGGGAAGAACGACAAACTAGGCTATGTCCGATTTCTCTGACCACGATCCGCGCCGTCACCGCCTCCCTTCAGGTCCTTTGAGGCCGACGTACACGTTGCAGGTGGACTCGGTGACGGCGGAGAGAACAATGAAGCCTTGTATCAGCTTATCAAGACTCATCCGAAATGAGAGAGGAGGTCGATGACTAGTACTGTCACTGAGGAGGAGTCACGCTGAGCACGAGGATCCCGTGCGTGTGACGATAGGCTGCTGTTGGTACAGGGGGTGAAGCTACGTAACGAAGTCAAGGTTATCTTCAGTAACACATAGCACTTTGAAGAAAACAAGAACAAGACGTACCTTGATCTGATTGACAGCGGGCCCATCTGCAGTCCCGCGTCCTTGATCTCGTTGAGATGTTTGACGCCGCTAAATTCCCAGCATGAAATCAATAAACACATGTTTAGGAAGAAAGACCAAACTAGTTCGAGAACCCCGACGGTCCTGATCTTGCCCGCCTTCTGTGCGTCTAGCAAGGCGCGATAGGTTGCCAAACATCGCTCCATACCCCATTTCGCTAATCGCTCGCAGTGTTGCACTGGTAGTATGCCTTAAACAGACCGCACACCAGCTAAGTCGCGTATGCAATCAACACTTCAAAAGAATTAGACACGAAGGAGGTCTGCCATCTACAATCACCGGCGAGGCGGCCTTGCCTTGAAATGTTTCAAGTTGAGATCTTTCAGTAGAGTCGGGGAAGTGTTTGGCGGATTCAATGTACCTACATCAGGGGATCAGTGAGGCAATGGTATTCCCAGCTAAAGTTGGCAAATAGATGCAAAGATGGGGCTGCCAGATAAAACATTCTCAATATTGAACATTACATTATCTACTTAGTATCAGAGAGATTGAAACTGGACAAGACTGTGACAAAATGCCACTGAGATTACCTGGCATCAGTCATACTGTGTGCATTGGTAGCAGCATGTAACCACCGGCAGACATGCTGGCAGATCACCTGAGGTTACATTTATCTCCCTATTTGGCAATAGGATGGTCATGCCAATATCACATTGAACAAATTCAATGCTTAGGATATCAGCCAGGTGGCCCATTTATCATCATTAAATCACTCCGGCGCAATATTACCAGGTATGTATTTGTCATCATAAATCTACACCACTGGCTTTTTTAAATCAGGTTCCTACATGTCAGCAGTCCATATCATGATGTGCCACACTTAGCCCGACTGCTAGTACATTCTCGCACCTTGTGGGGAAGAGGTTCCTGTGAGACGAGATGGGTGGGAGGAACATGATGAGCATACATCAGCTCTCGTGTCGTGCAATCAGGGCAGAAAAATAAAAGTAACACGAACCTCATTTTCTCCACTGGCGACTCGGGCTGCTTGTATAGGGACCCTAATCACTCTGAGTGCCCACCGGGTCCAGTTCTCCTCCTTCTCAACGCCATTGTACTTGTCTGCTGGATCCTGCTTTGGCGCACTTCGCGTAATCTTGTGCTTGGGCACTGACGACGGCGTCGTGGTTCTTCTTTGTGTGCACGCAAGCCCTCGACAAAGATTCCTTGATACTTAGCCTCACGTTCAGCCTCGACTCGCTCGTGGTGTGAGACTCAGAAGTGCTAGATGTCTTCGGGGTGGTTAGTATACGCCTCGTAAGTATGACCTTGAACCCGACTGCCACTTCGAACTCATCGGGCATCACTCTCCCGTCTCCGCTCTCGCCTATGCGCTCAACGACGGTGTCAACGACATGATTCACCTTTCTCTGGTTTTCAATCTTGTCCTGTGCAAGACGAAGCAGATGAGACATGAGCACGTCGGCGGAACGAGAACGGGGGGAACGAGGGAAAGGGTGCGTGCCTTTCTCTGAGCAGAACCATTGGATCCAAAATGAACAGAATCTGACTGGGGTCTCACCGACTCGGATTCATGCCGTGTAACTGGAATAGTTCTCTAAATCACGAATCGCTGTAAATCCAGATCCGTGTGAAGTGCCGCTACCCCCCACAACCGAACAGGGGGGAAATGGAGAGGAAATGGACACGGTGTGCACATGTGGTGTTAAAAAGTTGTCTGTATAGGAATGAAGCCATCAGAAGACCTGGTTGAGACCGGATAGTATGAGGATAGGATACGTCACTCACTACGTCTACGGGTCGCATGTGACGGATGGCATAGTCAGCGGCGGCGATGTTCGGATTCTCGCCGGCCCATCGTCGTCGTGATCCGTGGGCGGCGACTAGGATTGCGAAACAGAGTGGAACTGCCTTCAAAGGTCGCATCAACTTGTCGTCGAATAAGAATAGACGTAGTAACGTATCCTAGTATCCTCATACTATCCTGGCTCGGACTCAGATAACTAAACACTGTAGCCATCCTATGGTGAGTCCCACTCGCACTTCGGTTTTCTGTGGTGTGGGTAGGCTTAAGGAGCTCGCATCCCCATCCACTACTTGTGGTTGTGTGCATCGTTGTGTTGATACGGGTAACTTGAACTCGGAACCCTGGTTACATTCGTTATTTCAGGTTGCCGAGCCGTACAATCGGACGCTGGTTGCTGTTAGGTAAAGCAGCGTACTGAGAGTGTTGATGATGCATGTGATGGGCTGCGGGGACGGGGATTGTCGGTCGATAGTTCGAGGAATATTCCATTGATCGAGAGGGGGTGCTAAGACACGGGGATGGAGGCCACGAGGTGGCGCGGTGAAAATAGGTTGAAACGTAAGATGGAGAAATAAGAGATGGGTGCGATGTTGGATCAGGTAACAGCATAAGTGCTTCATGATGATCACGTACTCTGCCGATGATCTACTATGAGCATGTTACAATGTAACAATGTTGCGACTTGCAAGAGCATTCCGATTGCCAGTGCCAGTGGGTGCGAGCTGATAGGAAGCATCGGACATCTGATATATGTCCTTCCGTCACGTCTAAGCCTTCTCCTTTGGTCAAGTAAGCGTACTTTGTTTTGAAAAAAGTCACTGGCAGAAAGGAGTCACTTGGTGAAGGATACAAATGCCAGCGGTTGGTATTTAAGTATCGTGCGAAACTTAGTACCATGCGTGTGACCCATGCGTGGGGCAGTAGTGACTCGATGCAAATCGTCGACCATGGTGCGCAAGAATGCTCGCTCGGAATCAGAACGAATCTAATTTATTGCCAGTGACCTTTTGGGAATCATCATACATAGTAGATTCATGAGTATCGTCTCCAATACGCGATCGACTTTATTGCAACTTGGCAAACATGTCCCTCACGCCGAAATCTCCACGAGCACCGTCTTTCGCTACGCACAAAAACAATCACCTTCAGAACCGTTGGATTTGTTCGGCACTTTGTGAATCTCACCTTCTCAAAGTCCAGACGCGCCAAGTCGATCTTCTTGTCGCACTTGACCACCTCGGCGGCTAGGTCTACCAGACCCTGAAAAATTCGAGTAACGAGCCTCGACGAGGAAGAAGACACACGTACCTGCACACCACCCGCTCGACGAGACGACCACCGAGCCACACCCGGCAGGTTTTTGAGAAGATGGAGATGATGACGACCTCCACCTCCGTGCATCCCTTGGTTAGAGTGCTGGTCGTGGGCGCTTGCGACTCAATAAACGCCAAGTTCTCCTCTGGGGTTTGGACTTGGATATGCACTAGAAAAAAAACGTCGTCACCTCAAACAATCACGCTGCGAGGATGGACGCGTAATAGAACAACGAATGCAATTGTCGATACGGAACCGCACCTGCAAGTTCGACAAGTGTGAAACTCCGCCTCACACACCAGTTGACCAAACTGTTGTCACGGTATAAGACCCCCCTTTGTGCAGCCGACAAAATATTTCGATGACGGCATTTAACAGCGTCTCAACCGCGTATAAGCAAAGAGGGACAATAATGACATTGCCTGCTTACCGGGTTCATCAGAACGCGACGCGATTCCAATCAGAACTGGCTCCTAGACGTCGAAGCTGATTCGTGATGCGTGACTGGTAGCTGCATCTCCGTTTCAGAAAAAAAGTAAATTTTAAACGCACTCATTTTGCCAATCCATGACCTTTCCCAAGAACGAGTCCCTGTCGAGATCGTGACGCGGTCTTTCCATCCTGCTTGAATAGTCGACGTTCCACGACCGACTGCGTCGATATACCCACATGATCGAACCCGGGAACGAATAGCGTTGTTTTCGTTACATAGTGGCGGAGCATAGATGTAAATGTAACGAAACGCGTCATCCCAAAACTCAAAGCCAACAACGCACGACTATTGCACGTCGACCGTACCAATGCTCTCCATCAATTCCTCCAACGGCATCTCCGCCCGGATCTGAACCTTGATGAAACTGTCCGTCGCGACACGTTTGTACTGCACGCGACTCTGGGAGGCGAGTAATAACGCACCGAACGGCTGTCTGAGCCGAGCGACAAGCCGCAGCGCACGGGCATCTAGATCAAATCGAGAAGTGATGCCCGAGAAATCCTCGTCGATAAGAGGGCTGATCCACGAATGAATGAGCACTAATCCCTCCATCCCTACCAACTTGTTGTCCTTGGTCTCGATCCGCACGTCACCGGGAGTTATGGCACGATAGACAGGAAGGAAAGTGTCGGAATCATGCTCTGGGAGACGCTCGAGTTCGCTGAGAGGGAAAACGAGACCAGAAAGTCGCAGTCCACCAGCGACTAGCGACGTAGGCGGGAGATTATATAGCTGCTTGTATAGTCGACGAGGCAACGAAGGATCAGGCAGCGACGAATGCAAGGCCTGAGTGAGACTATCGATCTTGGCAGTCTCGATTGATTGAGGAAGATGCGGGGGAACGATTGATCATAAACGCTGAGATCCAAAGGGAGGTAGCTCTGGTTACTGCCTGACATCCCAGTCCAGGCGAGAATCGTGACAGTGTCGGACCGTGTGAGGATGTGTTCCAAGAGACGACCGACTGCTCGCGTGCCCTCGCCATATATGACCGGGAGTGCGACATCAAAGATACCAAATGAGTATGTGATATCTTCTATCCGCGTCGTCTCGCGATTCGAAGCCAAGTACAACTTCTCGCACACCCGGCTCAGCCCTGGCTGAAGCGTTGCGAGGGCCTGGGTAGCAAAATGGGTTGCTTGTTCCATCTTCGAGAGGATCAGGGGTGATTCCTTGTGGTTGTACAATTGGATATCCAGGTACGGTTTCCAATCTTCTGTATAGAATTGTGCGACCTTCGACGCGACGTACTCTTGGTATGTCCATCCACGAGTGTTCCAGATGGTTGTCCACAAAAAGCCCTTTTTTGCGATTTGGAGTGAATACCGAGAAGATGGACGATCGTGAGCGCCGCGCGACGATACCACTGAAACATGGCGACAACTGATTCTTGTTGAACTCCCTTGTCGCTCTGGTTGACACAGCACGTATCACTCCATGCCCACCGGAAGCGGCGAGACTGCACGAGCTTGCAAAAGTTGATGAGTTTGTCGTTCGCGGGGGATGCAGAGAGTCCATAGATTAGGGTACTCTCGACCGTTTGAAATGATGGCTCGGGTGGCTGCCACCTGTGTGAAAACATCATATTCATAGAACTTCTCCACCTCCTGCTCGATGCGCGTATGGTCGAGCCGATCGCGGATAATCGTGGAAGACCGCAACTCGGTAAACATGGAGCACTACTCGAAAGATGCCTGTTGCATTGTCATGTCATAGAAACGACCAGTGGTGGTGTCGATGAGAACATGGGGAATGATACGGGTTGTCTGTTCGACGACTTTCCGGATCAGTGGAGTCGTGTCGAGATAACAACGCCGCATGTCTATCACCACAAAATCAGCTCATCTGTGCAACTTGAATGAGAACAACTTACCCCGAGCTTGTGGATCAGGTGATTTTTCCATCCTCAACAGCATCGTCTCAAATGCTTCAATGCTTCCTTGTAACGCCCTAGGCTGTGTATACCGCATGTTTCCTTTTGTATCCTTTGTAGGACAATGGGGTGCGTTCAATATTCTGGTTGTATCGTCAATGCCATCAACTTGACAGGACGCGTGAGTTGATCCATACCATAGTAGCAGTACTTAATTCGTCCTCCAAATACCCTACTCGCGTCTTGCAGCATTTGACTATGATGTCGTTGATGTGGTCAGGGTCAAGTGAGTGCGCTTGAGTAGGATCCGATTGCAGCGTGGTGGTTCTTCGCGTCCTATGCTTCATCGCCCCCCTTTTCCAGTTTCTCGATATAGCGTCGTCGAAAATCTTGGAAGACTTTCAGCCAGGTCTCAGTGTTGTCATAGCAGGTACTCACTCAGTTCCCATTGCGATCGCTCATCCGTGCCAGTCGTCTCCTGTGACAGCTCAGCTTTTGTGCTTTGGAAGCATTCAATCGCCTCTGTAACACGATCCTCGCTTTCGAACCTCGCAGATCGCACGGTAAACATGGAATGTTGGAAGCTTGAACTGAATGGAATGAGAGTCAACGAGTGTTCTAAACAACCTTATGAAATATACCTTGTCTGCGGCACCCAATGCCTCACTCGTTGAGTAACGAACGAGCCGTCAGTACACCTTCCGGAGGCGAGGGAGTGAGCAATAATATAGTGGCGTAGGCTGACAGTGCTTCGTCGTGTTCCATGGCACTCGATGCCTCATCTCCCATTGTCCGAAGCTCTGACACGCATTTGTCCATGAATTCTGATGGCAGGGATTGAACATATTCTCCTATGATGTGTTGGAAAAACTGACCTTTGAGCCAGTCGACGATTAATTTGTTTTGCTTCAGATTCTCTGTCATTGCGCTCGTAATCTCGAGGAGACGCTGTGCAGCATCATATATGTGACCGTGGGCATACAACCTCTCGCACTCGTGCTTGTTCTCATGGGCACGAAGGGCGTCACGGGGTTCTTGGATGGCTCAGTCGCGGTCCTGGACGGTTTCGCGGAAATGGTCGATTTTGCGATCTAATGAATGAGGCTGTCAACACGTTGTGTTGATAGCTGAGAGAACGTACCTGAACTTTCTTTGAAGGTTTCCTTTTCCTGATTGGATATAGCAAGCTGGCCACGGAGTTGTTGAACAGTTTTCTTGAGATTTGCTACATCGTCCTCTGGGGGAAATGACTATCAGCACAGCGGAGTCATTCAGATAACAAACACACTCTGACGGGCATCACTAGCACGGAGAGCCATAAGCATGTCGTAAACATCTGGTTCATCAATCTTCATGCGCTCGAAGAGTACCTGCGGAAAGGATACATCAATAACGCCATGGTCTCACACTAGTAGCTTACTCACATTGTGGCGGTAGGATAAGGGAAGAATGTCACAAAGATTCTGTAGGGTGATGATCTTTCCAGCGGTTGCAATGACATAGCTTGGCGAGATGGCCATGGAGAAAATTTCATGGGAGTGGTGGATGGCGGTCCCGATTTGTTGATGTGTCGTGTCCAAGAGTGAGAACGACGAATTAGCGGAGGCTGCGGTGATTGTGTCGTTGCATGCCAATGCGATACAGCTTGGATGGTAGCCGCGGTGAATGCACCATTTCGCGAGCGTGTTCTTACGTCGAGACAGTGAGTGAATGTCGCCGTCTTTGGACGAGGCAAAGAGGCGGTTCGAATCGCTCGCCCGGGCCCAGGCGAGGGATTGGTTGGTACCCGAGCCGACTCGAATTGGACAGTCTGCGAGGACGTCCGAGTCGCTGCCGTCGTAGATGCGAATAGAGTGATTCCCCGTGCCAACTTGAACGGTAGCGATGTGTCTTCCGTCAGGAAAGAATTGTCATCGAGTCGGAATGGGCCGACTCAAATGAGTCGGCGCTCGCCAGCGGGAAACGACCAGACATTGAACGTCTTGTCATCTGATCCTGTCGCGATTTTCGTTCGATCTGCTGAAACGTCCACCGCATTCACCCCGTTGTAGTGTCCTTTGAATTCCGTTACCTTTTCTTTGGTTTTCGCATCTCAGACGATCACTTGACCATCATCGATTGACGGTAGTAAGTAATAGTGAATTCGAACCATTTGAATCATGTTGCTTGAAAACCATGAATTTCACCACCTCCGAGTCACAGAATCGTCAATGCGGTCCAGAGAGCCCTCGGTACATATATTACACATACGCTATGGATATTTGAAACGAGAGCTAGAATTCGTAAAGATCCAAATCCTCGTCAGCGCGGCTGTCCCGGTCACTATCTGTCTCGTACATGGCGTCTGCTAGGATGACAGACTCCGAGTCTGAATGCAGACTCTTGTCCTCATCGCTGACAAGCTCGTCCCAATGTCTCCACAATTCTTCATCACCGCCAATCTCCTCCGGATCACGTTCCGGATCACGATGATTGAGCGGATTGACAGCCGTGGCTACACCGTTATGGTGTTCGGGGCTAAGTCGATGATCTGGAGAGTCGTCGTGAGTGGACTCTGACTGAGAGCTCTGCACTTCACTGTCTTCGGCAGGTTTTGAGAGATGGGTATACGCGTGCCCCACGGCAAGGCCCCAGTGATAGCGCATAAGCATATCACGGTCTACAAACCTAGGAAACAATGGTAGGGCATTCAGTGTTTAGATACGTGCAATGAAGGAGACTAACCGGTTGATATAATAGGATTTCCAATCCTCGGAGTCGCGCGCATTGTGAGACATTGCCACAGCATCGGAATGTAGTTTTCCATCCACAAATGATGGGACGATGTGGCAGCACCTGAGGACATCGGCAGGATCAACGAAACCGTATGCGTCCGTACGAGTCATTGGTACAAATCTTGCTTTGTCCAGACCGTAATGCTCCCAGCTGGATGGTTGGTCCAGCAGCTCAAACCAGCGTACCCAAAGAAAGTCTAGTCGTCGCGATTGGTAGTCTTGAGATTCAGGCCCAACATAAATGACATTCGCGTGGTAAACTGCCAGAACGCGCGCATAGCAAAATGGGTGGCCATCTGGCCTGTCTCTCTGTGTCAATAACATGATGTCCCGGTGGTCGGTCAGCGGGTTAACAGATTCAGTTTCGCGACGGAGGTCGTAAGTCGTGTAATTGATCCGGATCAGAGGGTGGCGGTAAATGCGATCTCCCTTGAAAATCACGTGGCGCAGCATAGAAAGATCGGATTGGTTGGGCTGTTCCAGGTATTCACCCTGCGGAGGTTGGAAAGCGGATATTTGGGAAGAGCTTGCATGGCCCTCATGCATATGTATCTCGCGAATTCGAGGCCAAATATGTCGTTTCAGCTTGGGTATGAAATCCTAAAATGGTTCAGTAACGCACGTTCACAAGGGCATCCGACTGAAAAATTGACCTTCACGATCGGATCATCCAGATTTCTCTGTACAAATTGGATAATATTCTCAGGAAAGTTCTGGGATTTGCCTATGACGTAGTGCTGCTCCAGAGCGTTCGGAGTCGGATCATCCCTATTCAGCATTTCTCTTTGTGCATGAATGCGCTGGATACGGGCTTGGCGACGCTCGATGGAGGCGAGCTGCGGTATGAATGTTTTGCGACTTGTCCTTGAGAACCGGTTTTTGCTTATGCGATGCTCAAGTTCACCCTGATGAATATACAAGTCCACGTCAGATCACCAGAGGGCTGAATGAAAATGGATAGATAACATACGGTTTGTGTTGAGTAAGAGTCCGTGGTTCCATATAATCTGATCTGGGCAGCGTAATCTCCAAGAGCATGGAGTTTGTACGTACGTAAATTGAGAACCTTGGGACGGCGACCGTTTGCATTACTCGGGGCTCCTTGAACGTCAGAGTGAGGAACGGTACCAGACTTTTTGCGAGCTTGCAGTCTAATCCGGCATTCGGCTTCGCGCTGGAGTTCTCTGGTCGAGAATGCAGCACATGTTTCGTCCACGAAACGGCGAATCTCATTGCCAACTTCTCCGGTCACATCTTCTAGGATGCGGAGGGTTTCATCCGTGTGCAATCGTAATTTAGCCAGACCGTGCCAATGCGCAAGCACGAATAAAAGCTTGAGAACTTGTCCATTCTGCGGTTCGGGAAGAAGTCCTGCGAAAACTGGGATCGCACACTGCATCCAGACCACGTAAATCTTTATCCCGTTCTGTGTCAGAGCCGAAACTTACTTGTAGAATGTCTTCGAAATCGCGTGCAGCCATTCTCTTCAATTCGGATACGTTTCTTCGAAAACGCCGTATGGTGTCCCGGCCATAGGTCGGCATATGACGGTAACTGTCCATAGCTCAAGTTCATGTCAATAACAACAAAATGATTTATGTCCTCACCGTCGGTCAAGATCAGCAAGAGCACACCCTTTGAGAGAGTCCAATATCCTCAATAGATGAATGAAAATCGCTTTCCACACTCCGAGTTCGAACTCATGCAAAAGATCGACGACGAGCATGAGAAATAAATTAAATCCAAGTGAACTAAGTTTCGCTGAAAACGCATTCTAATGGGTATATCAGCAATCGTTCCCCACCCTGAAACCGACCGTCCCGCACCTCAGTTGGCACCAGCGACTCCCCTTTTAGAAGCCTTTCAACTTGCGGAGTGTCGACTACATATTGTTGATCATAGATAATTTGGCGGGCGGCAGCAACCTTCTCCCTGCGCTGTCGGTCATCCTTGCGGGCTAACACTTGACGTTGTAAAATGTCTGTCTTGGTTGCCAGATTTTGTAACTGGTCTTTGGAGATAAGACATCTTGGGCACGGACAGCCCCCAAGATTGCGTATGTTCGCTATTAGGACTCTATTTTCCGTCGCAATGTTTGTAGGTCAGCGTGAGCCCTAAGTCTCATGGTGCAAGGAACCTACTTCTCCGGATAGTCGGCCGAGTAAGTAAATATTCTAGGAAACAGTCGCCGTTCAATACCATCACAACACCTAAGTACTATACCATGTTGATACGCCTCGAGAAATTCATCGTCAAGTATTTCTTGCCACTGGGCATGGAAAAACTCTCTGTGGCAATGAGTATACAATGAGTCCCCAGGTTTGCTTCCGGAATGCTCCATAATGAAGTCCTTGAAGTCGTCCGGCAACTAGCAGGATATGTCAGCCATAGCAAATAACACCTCTCTAAAAATTACTCACCGTTTGAAAATAGGCTGCGTGAGCACAAAGGTTGGTGGATGGTTGACACCTCTTGTATTTTGATTCATTGCCGAAATATATATATAGGGGCCACAGCTTCGCAGTCCCGAAGGTCGTAAGCTGTGTCGCATCCGACCAAAACATGAGCGCGACCACCCGACGTGGTAAATCGCAACCCGGCTCAGGAGGAGATTCCTGCAGTACCCTATGAGAATCAAGAAATGCCTTGGAGGTGAAAAGTTCTCCGTGTACCCCAATATCACGTGCCTTATGCGGGGGGTGCCAACGTAGCTCGTAGGGTTCGAAATGGAAATGCTTCTGGCGAGTAGGATCCACGACCGTCTCACGAATTATCGACGTGAGCGAACGGTGATAAAAGTCGTTGATGGTGTAATTTTTTGGTCCAGGATGTACAGAACGTCGAGGAAATGGTACAGAGATTGTTACCGGGGAACTCTTCCAGCCTGCATCGTTATTTAGCCATTCTTCATAAACTTCGCAGTTTCCAGATGGATCCAAAACTCCTAAGGTACGGTCAATTGAAGTCCAGTTGGTGGTCCGTACATCGTCTGGTCGAAAATCTGCACCCCCAACAATGTCGAGAAGTTTCTTAAAGTTTCTTCTCGATTTTTGTGATCCCTGGTTCCAGTACCAGTCACCCAGACGCAACGAACTCCCGTTTGGATACGGATAGAATGGGTTGTCGGGGGTCCGTTCTTCGGCTTCGTCGTGCGGCTGAGAGACCGGTGCAAAGGGATATTCATCACATGGATCGGCGGGGTCGTGGAATGGAAGGGCATCCATGTCGAAAATCCGAAACAGACCAAAAGTGTTTGGCTGGCTCTTGAATGTATCGCGCACCCCAGATAGCGATGGCTGTGGAGGAGGGAGATCATGTAATGAACATCCGGCCGGCAAATGCTGAGGAGGTGGTAGAGGTTCTGCTGCAAGCGCAGGCTGAGGAGGCGGGGGTTCCACTGGAATACCTGGCGGAGGCAGCGGCATCGGGGGCTCAGGTAACATGTCCCTGAAACGCAATGGAAGTCGCCGGTTTTCTCGGCGAGGCCTGCGCAATGACAAGGGCGCGTCGTCACCCCCGGGACCATGGTGTCGTGACGCCTGAGCGGTATTGGAAGGAGGAACCTCATCAGGCTATGGTATACATCAATTTCGCTATCCAATGCTGGCATAAAAAAGCCCAAGCACCTTTTCAGCTCGCTCAAAATCGCTTGGATGCGCAGACATGGAATCTTCGGCTAAACTCGGACCTCCACCTTCATGAGCTAGTGAGGACTCTGCTTCGTTGGAGGCCATGTGCCGGCGCTTCTTGCGATGGTAGATCTCTTTTGCCTTGGTTAACACAGTCGCAAGACGCTTCTTGCCTTTCTGGCAGCTTTTCCCGTGCTTGGTGAAAGCGGCGACATCAGAAAAAGAACGCCCACATGCGCATAGTTGAGAGAATGTCTGTGACATGGTATGTTGTGAAAGTGGGAAGGCGACTTCGCGAATTATTGGACAGTCACTACCGGTGAGTGCCCAGGACTAGGAAGAATGAATGCCTAAATCTAGCACGACCTAGCAAAATCGGGAAGTGCCGAAGACGATCGTGTGGAATTTTATAACAAGCCATGATACAGTAGTTCAAATGGCAAATATAAGCGAAGGGACTGGAAGGAAGATCAGCACGAACGGCGAAATTTTATGCTTGTTAGAACTCACCACTGCGACAACCGAAAACCTTGCCGCCATCGAGTGAATTCTATATCGAAGGTGTGGGTTGGTAAGATGAGGAAGGCGGGATGTGTGCTTAGAACAAAATTCGAACGCGACGGGGATGGATACCACGCCCATGACGGGCCGACATATAGTACTTCAGCTCGTCCAAGTTGAGTGTGCTGCCAATGACGGGTTTGCCGCGGAGGGCAGCTTTAAGTTGGGTATGGATCACACGGATACCCGGGGTAGATCCACCGAGGAGCTCGAGCACCTCAATCTGGTCGAGTGTGAGCCCAGATTTGGTAAGGCATTGTTGAAAGAGGAATAGCTATACGATCAAGAACAGGACGATGAATTCTTCATAGGTATCACGAGAGAGAATGGATTTAGTATCAACGCTAAAAGGAGCCTGCTACCTCGACAAGTAGAATGTGGTGCGTATCTTCTTCGGGAGGTCCGATTCGGTGATGCCCCAGCTTAGAGCGATAGCAGTTGTGTCGTTAATTGGAGGGAGTGTGGTGAGCATCGGTAATAGAAGCAGCGCCTTTGATCGAGAGTCAGTGAGCGTCTGTACGTTATCCTGGGAGGGCGACGGCAACGTCACGGTTGACACGGCACACTTGAGCTCATGAGGCAGTACCTCGGAGCCTGCCTAGGTAGGCAGCTGGGTGGCTGCATAGGAGCGCTTCTCGCTGAGATACGAGACCCTGAAGCGATGAGATCCAATTGATAAGAGGATGAAAGGGCGAGCCCCGGAACCGACGGTACTATCGAGATCGACCAGTATTGTGTTAGCAAATGCATGTCGTGGTCGAGGTCGGGGTCGAGGATGGCTTGACTGAGGGCACCGACAATGTTGGCTCGAGGTCAACAACATCATTAGATTGCTGGGTTCAAATTTCTTGCCAAGATAAATCTGTTCATCGATAGTGCGGAAGTAGGCTCTGGGGGAGGCATGTTGGAACGATGATACGTTCTCCCCAATGGTCACTATTTGCAGGTGAATCAATCAAAACCCTCAAGCAGTGATGCAGAACAAACGAACCTCAGCAGGCATGTTGTGCAACGAATAGAACGTGTGATGAATGTTGGGAAGGAATATTTGTGAGATCTGCAGATCTGACGGAAAAGTTGCCATGGAACGACGCCATCGGCAAACCTGACATTGACTAGGTAGATGTTTTGCCCCAAACCAATAAGAAGACTTCACTTTACCGGTGCGGACATGTATGATTGTGACAACAGAAGTTATGATGTCAATTTCCGGTAGTCGCTTCAAGCTTGACCGGCATCGCAAGCACTTCACCGAATTCATGCATAAAATTGATGGCATACTCAGAATCCGACACATTGACCACAGAATAAAAGAAATTTTGGCCGGAGATATAATCAGGAAGGCATGCTACAGCACGTGGAAGGGTTAGAGAACAGTTTAACTTGAAATGTAAGTTCGCACCGAGACTAACAAGATCTTGATACGCTAAGCTGAAGAGGAACATATCCACGAAAACTTGGGCCCGCGAGCATCCAATAGCAAACGTCTTGTAAAACGGTGATGTTTTTTGCTTCAGCCAGGTTGACAAGGAGATCAGTTGACTCAGGCAGGAAGATGCCATCACCGACATCGGAGACGATTAGCATAGATAAATTAGTAAGTCCAGGCTGCATGTGATGCGAGTAGAACACTGGAAGACAGCAATCAACTAGATTGAACAAAGACTCGCATACATCGAGAAGAAATGCAGCGACGTAAAACACAATAAAAGCCACCTTCGTGTAGTCATTCCTGCATTCGGTATACGATTCAAGCTCTACAGGATGGTGCGTGTTACAGTGGCGACCGTACCTGAACATGAAGAACATGAGTCAATGCAAAAATAATTTACGACATGACTTCCTACCTGACTTAACGGCTGCGTGACCACCAATGAGGAAAACATACATCGTTGAACCGTAACAAACTCGATGACAATGTGATTCAACTCCGAGTCATCACGAGACCATCGATCACTAGCTAGTGGAAGCCGGATTCTCGAATTCCCGGAGGTGGACGATTGAGCTCGCGGGTCGGGCAGGGATGTCAAAAGATTTGTCGTGTAGAGCCATGGCGGTTTCTGGCTGGTACCCATCTGAGGTCTGAAAAGCTGGGTGTTGGGCGGTGGTTGCTGTTGGACACTAGAAGCACCGTGGGCAGATTCGGGGGAGGGCATCGCTGGCGACGCTTGACATGGCCGGGAAGGAGGGAGACAGATGGGCCGTGTGCACCCATAGGGGTAGTTGGGACATGGGATGAATATTCCCATTGCGATCTTCCGGTCTCTGTGAAAGATAAGGAGTCGGTACAAGGAACAGAGAAAAGAAAACTAACCGATGAAGAGATGGAGTCGCTGGCAAATTGCCTAGATTTGAGTCATGAAAAAAAGAACGGAGAACGTGTGCAATTCTGCAGCCCAACCTGAGTGAGGGAGTTGTTGCACGGGGGACGAGTCATTGTGATCAGTGGGGAGGGCAGTGGCACCGACTTGCCGAGTGCCAGTGCACAACCTCGAGAAAATACCAATACCACACCGCATCGTGTACGCGACCCGTGGTCATAAACGTTTGAGCATGTGCTGGGATGCAGCAAGCCGGATGTCAAGTCTTTGAACAATTTGCTCGAAACCAGCCGTTTTTTGCACTGTTGGTGTGGATACAGAAAACGGGTCATAGAGGCACGAGTTGGGAGATGATAAACAAACCTGGGATCTTTTGCGTGGATGAGAACCGATGGTCCCGCTCAATTGGTCGACCACGCATTGAGAGGTAGCAAGTACGTGGCAAAGTTCTTTGGCGGTTTCGCAGAGATGGACGTGATCTAATATTCTCAACGAGACGGGAATGATGGTAATGAGAACGCACGCGAGCTCACATCCCGAGCACGAAGGGACTCCATGGTTTTCTATGAAGGCCATCTTGGTCCTGGGCAGAGGTTCTTGAACGGTTTTCGACTTTTCATCGTGCGCTCCAAGGAGATTCAAGTTACATATCAACCAAACGGAGACATTCGGTGACTCGACACACTTTGACACGCATCCTGCACACGGAGGGACTGGACTGCCTCTTCAAGATCCGCTCTTTCAGCCCTCAAATGCTGGATTTTAGGCTCCCGGATCATCTGTTGTAGTCGGAATAGTTGACTGGTCAGAATTTCGTGTATGCGAATGAATTTTAAACTCACAAAATTGCGGGATAACGGAAGAATATCACAAAGGTTTCGAAGGGTTAATTTCTTGTCCCCGCCGGTTGCTATGGTCCTATTCGACGAGATGGTCATAGACCAGACAGGACGAGTGCGATGGATAGTAGAACCAAGTTGATGTGTTGTCACGGTACCGTCCCAAAAGGAGACTGACGAAGCAGTAGGGGCCCGAGCTGCGATGAGAATATCACTGCATGCCGGTATGATACAGCAGGGACTATTGTCACTATGATTGTGCCATTTTGAGAGCGTCGACCTAGTGAATACACCAATGTACCAGACGTTGCTATCGCGAGACAAAACAAAGAGTCTTTAGTCCACGCGAGAGATTCGTTATTTTGTGACTCGGAGTCGACTCTGATTGAAAAGTCCGCAGTCTGTCGGCGGACTCCTCCGTCGTTGTACCTGTGAGGTACTATGCACGCTCAGGCTGCGTTCTCGTCCCCCTCGTCATCCTCCTCCTCGCCGCCGTCGCGTCATCGTCCGCGTCGACACTTCTCTTCACCTCGTTATCGTCCGGGTCCGTGTCTCCTCGACACGTCGTCGCCATCACCCTGTCGTCGTGTTTGACGCGGTCCGCTGACGGCGTGGGCGAGGTCTGGCGGAGGTTGAGTGACAAGGTATGGGGTGGGAAGCAGGAATGTCGCATCCCGACACACTCGGCGTATGCGGTGCAGGCGCAGCACGGCCACACTCAAACATTCAAAACTCCGCTTCAACGGACCCGTCGCCATACTACTATATAGTAGATCCGAAGAAACTGGCAAGTCCACTACAGTCTCGATGGGCACCTTCCTCGCAGAAGTTCTTCCAATCTGAGTGGGTCATTCACCGGATCCCTCGCCAGGACGGGCGATGGAAACCAGGAGTTTGCTTTGTCTCACGATGGCAAAGTCCATTACGGTTTCGACGTATCCACTGATAGGGCGATCGCAGTATATCAGTGAGTGTTCCTCGAAAGCCTAACGGACGTACTTCGACTAAGCTATCATCTTAGCGAACGGTCAGAAGGGTTGTGGAACGGGTAGGCGTTCAAACTTGACCATCGGGCCTGCACCCTTATCCGAGTCTTTCCTTGCACAAGCGACGTGGCGCTTGCGTCAGATGTACCCCGAGACCACACCAACGCTGGACGTCCTCCGGATCCGAAACCTCGAGCGAGGCAAGTCATCTGTCGGCGTCAGGGTATGCTAACCTTGCTATCAGTTTTCCCACCTGGTTGTGTTGCTGCTCGACAGGGACGAAAGAGGGATGATACTTGGCCATGTATCCTATGCGCTGACTTTATCTACTACGCAAGATTACCTACCTGTGTATGGCCAATAATAATGTGCTTGGGCTTATTGCGTTCCATGCGGCGTTAACTTGGGCACTGCAGCGCCCGTCCACCGTTATCGAGCAGGTGCACCTTTGCAAAGGGGAACAATGAGAGAGTCACCAGCTGTTCACGCCGGCATGGGCACTGTCAGTGCCTTCCTCCCACTCAGATCTCCGCATTCCGTTAAGGGTCCAGGAATATATATAAGTCTTTCCCTGCGCCTCAGAGTCTGGCTCGTGAATCTTTACAGTCGCGATTGTTAGTACTTTCGGTCTCGTATCGTTCACTGAGACTGATAATACTTTATAGGACCTGAATGAGTATAAGTATGTGACGGTTGGCATTGGTGCTACACATCGTGGATGCCACAGACTATGGTTGTATGCGAATCGTCCAATTAATCTCGTCTGGAATTTCGGAGTCGCTGGAGGACTACGTCGACGACGGGGAAGAGTTAGCTATACCGGAGGATAGGGACGGGCGCTGGAGGCAAACGTGTCGGTGGATTACACAGATAAATAAACCGGACATCCAGAATGCTCACTGGCAGTAGTAGACCGACGACCCCGGGGTCATCTGAATGGGATCGGTCGTCTACAGAGGCGATAGCTCGCCTCCTAGCGCACGTTCCTGTCAAGTCCCCGAGTATATAGAAAAAGTTCAAATACGACGACCACTGGTCCCCGTAATCCGAAATGGCGATCGCCTCTAGCGCGTTCACGTCCCTCACTGCCATGATATTCTACAGTTAGATTGACGAAAACCAAACCCAAGTCAACCAAACCAAGGTTCAAAACAAGGAGGAAAAAACTGAAACTGACTCACGTCTTCGGCATCGCGTTGAGCACCAGCTGACACCACCTTGCGAGACTAGGGAGTAACCTAGCCAGTCAAACCTTCACATCTTAGCTCCCGTCAGTCTCGTCAGTTTCTCCTGGCTCCGATAGCGCTTGCGCCTCACCTCACATCTATTGCGCATTATTTGACACGTTCGCAGAGGCGGCAGGGTCGACAAAAACATGCGTAGTACGAAGTCCATCTATCAACACCTCGGTCGCGTGATCGAGCGCACGCACGCACGCACGAGCACGTCACCACGTGCGCGAAATCTGACCCAGACAAACACCGGCGAGTCTGCAGAACGTTGAACTTTAGATCGAGGCTCAGCATACCGCGCGACTCCGCCAACGAGTCTGATGTCCTCAGTGACTAGGCAGGCTGGAGACGGGGTAAGGAATAGTAGACGCGGGATCTGAGATTCACGGGCGTGATAGCGTGGCGTCATACATGATATCGGCGCTGATATTGTTCTGCCAGAGCAACGCCGCGACCTCGAGCCTATCCTGGAGATACCCCAGCTGGTACGACATGACGTAAACGTCGCACCTCCGAGGACTCCAAAAACCAAACGATCGCTGTTCCTTCATCAGCGCCTTGACCGACGTGCTTTGGAATGCGGCGAGGGCCACGGTTGTCCTGTCAAAGGCTATTTGAACGGCGAACGCGCAGACTGGGTCGCTCTGCACTTTGGCGAGGGAGTACTGGGCGATCAGCTTGTCGTATCTGTATAGGCCCTCCAGTCATCCGGAACCCGGAAATGGGTAAAACAGACTAACCGACCAGCAACCGCAAGGATGTCCTGGCGTCTCGTACGCCGTAAGACCTCCAGGCGGAGTCCATCGTTAAAGTACGCATGGTGTGTGGCCCACATGAGTGGTCGGAGGTATATCGGAGCGTTGAAGCCCGCAGACGTAGCAAAATGGATGCACTGCTTGATCTCCTCGACAGCAGGCCGCATGATCGCGAGTAAAGAGTGAGAAACCTTCTCGAGCTTTATGAGTAGTCCGTCGATGTCTTCGTCGATCTCCGCAAACACTTCCAGTTCGTCCGCGGTGCTGCGCAAGAGTCCCTTTTTCAGCAGAGCTGCTCGCTTCTGGGACGAGGAAGATTTAGACTAGTTCATGATGTCCATGACGGACGGTCGTAGATCCTCCGGGACTCGGCTAAGGGCTAACTCGACGACTGGAAGAACGTTCAAGAGGTAGGGTATAGGAGTCAACAAAAACCACTCACTTCTGGAATGAGAAATATGTATCTCATAGCTTTGGGCAAGGTTCGGGAAGCTACGAAGACAATCGTTGAGCAACAGTATCGACTTTGCCCCCACCGCGATCATGCCGCTCTTCATGTCCGGGGTGATGATATCCAGAACGGCCGCCTTCATTATCTTGGGATGTCCAGGAACGGCGCTATTAAGGGAACCAGTCAGTCAGTATGAAAGATAAGGATGAAGTTAAGGTACCTAGGACGGTAGGTATTCATAATATGAAAACGCTTGATGCGTTTCACGCCGTTCCTTGCAGCCAACCTCGCAAAGGGTATTAACGCTTGATCGGGAAGGAAGACGACGTCGCCGTGTCGGTCGATGAATGTCGCCCGCGACTCGTTGACCAACAGGGGTGGTTCCATCTCGATGGCTCCGTGAAGACGAGATATGTCAGTCAGTCTGTCTTCGGCGATGATGTTCAGGTTAGCGGGTTCAGGAATATCGGCTTCAAGATCATATCAAAGATTCCTCGTCTGGCTAGTTTGGCTTGCGGATCGTTTGAAGAGCACCGAAAGAAGAGTCTGGTAGTGTGTCGAGTCTGGCGCGGCTGCACGGACAAAAGAGGTTGAGAGAAAATAGACACCCAAAGCGTCGACGGTGCTCACATATCATTCTCAAAGCTTCCTTGAAATATTCGTCTTCTACCCTAGGTGGCAACAAGGGACTTTGTAAGAGCTCAAGGGCACTCGGTAGCTAGGCAGGATCGTGACGTAGGAGCCAAGAAATGACTGGGTAACGTGAGAACCAATACCATGACCACTACTTTGATCACCCCTACTCACTGTCTTTTTGCCTCGCGCGATGCGTTTCCCAGTCGCCAGGAAAGTAAACTTCTGGTTTTCGCAAGTCTTCGACGACAGCGATGCGCTCCGCTCCCGTAGAGTTCATTTCAAAGAACACTATCTGATGAAATTTAGCAAGAAAGAGTTACGGCGATACAGGAGCTGGATCTCACCCCCAAAGAATACATGTCGGCCTTGTTATGGTTCCTAGGACCCTTCTTCCGAGATAGGACCTCCGGAGCGATGTACAATTTCGTTCCCACCTCTTCGTTGTTTCAGCTTTATACTGGGAGACTAGGATCGCCAACAATGACACATACCTAGTGTGAAATCCGTGTCTGACGGCGTCATTTTCGGGGACAAGTCAGAAGGATCAACAGCTGCAAGGCTCGACGTGGCTAAACCAAAGTCTCCGACTTCATGGGAACATTGGTGTGAGCGACAATACTAATACTTCCACTCATTCGAAGGATTACCTTTGCAATCGCCCTTTCCATCTTTATATGGTATGAGTAATCATATTATCACGAGAATCGAACGAAAAGATACCGATGAAGATGATCGTCAACTTGATATCTCTGCGGAGCTGAATGGGTGAAAGGGGTCAGTAGCGAGCGCTTCAAGTAGGAAAAGGCGACAAACTATGCCCATGCTACCCATGTGTACCAACGCCTCCAGGATCTGATTGAATAGGCGCCAGGCCTCCTCTTCAGACAAGCCCTCGGCCACTCTCTGATGGAAAGGGGTAAGATGTCATAACCAAGGAGGTTACGATGGCCACATAGCACTCACCTCTCTCAGCGTCTGGCGTTCCACGAATTCCAGAACACAGATAAGGCATGGTTCAGAAAAGACGGTGCCGAAATCCAGGGTACGTACCATCTGGATATACAGTATCCTCGGCAGAACGCGTGGTGGTTTCACATCGATATCATCCGACGTGAAGAGGTGCGCAAACCCATCATCGTTGTCATCCTCATCTTCGTCCTTCTCGTCATTCATATCCGTCCTCGTGAAGTGAATACTCGGGAACGACGACCGACTCCCAGAACCCCCATAATCGTCCAAGTCGCTCAGATCGATGCTGAACGGGTCTGACTTCTCGCGCCGTTCGAAAGAGTGAGGGACCGAGGTCATGTTCCCTTCCGTGCCCGAGTCCGAAGCGGTTTCTGAACTTGAGGATGCGCCGGAGGTGACGTCTCCGGCGGTTTCGACCCATGTTGTGTAGTATCGCACGATGAAGCGATGAGAAAACCTGCTCAGTGCGTTTACGAGATCTTGACATCACTCTGATCGGTTCGAAGGCGAATCTTCTTCACTGAAAACGATAGCGAGTATGATGTAGCTTTAGGGTGTTGCCACGAACCAGCATAAATACGAGAGTCAATTCTGTTGCGTGCTTTAACAACTGATCCAAAGGCGCCTCGCCCCTACAAACAGTTAGCGTTCTATACACCCGCTCCATAAGCTCGTTTCGTACCAGCAACTCCAGTTCTTCCCAATCTTCCTTCCACCTACTCACATGTCTTGTACTAGGGGGGGCACGGAAGTAGTCTTTTTCAGGTAATGTTCCAGGTTGATGTCCATTTCCCATAGGCGTCCCAGGCGGGGAGGAGGGAGCTTCCTGCTCGTAGATGGAGGCGGAGGGGAAAGGAAGGTGGGGGGCGATTCCCACAAGTTAATCGGGCAAGAAAGGCCCTTTCGGGGTACCAACCGGCACTTATTCGCTGCCATGCATCAGCAAATATCAGGTGAATTGTGCAGCCTCATCCAAGGCTGCTCAGTCATCTCAGCCAACACAGCATATCCAGATATGTCCTCCTCTGGAGATGGTTGTGTAGGAGTATACAGAGCTGTCAATCTTCTGTTGTCATGCCTGTTCATATTCTGTGCATGGTCTGCTAAACTCTGTATAGGTTCTGGAATACTACTTCTGTAGAGCTGCAAATGATCTGTTGCCATGCCTGTTATAGTCTGCTAAACTCTGTATAGGTTCTGGAATACTTCTGTACTCAGACTGGTTGTATTCTGTCTAAAAGTGCACAAGGGTAAAGAAACTCTGCTCCAAACTGTGCCCAAAACTCAACTATCCTGACACGAAGCTGCCAAACATGGATTGAAGCTCAAAAAACTCCAGTTTATTGCCAAACAATTCAACTTGAACCAAAATTCTAACGAGGCTTCTACTCTCAACTGAACACAATGTATACATAGATCATTAAAAGACAAGCCCAAGATCAGAACCACTTTCATCCGAATCATTGACAGAAGGCTGTCCAAGCCTAGACTTATATGTTAGCAGTGCCAATGGACTCGGAACAGGCTAACGACACTAACTTATCATGCTGCACCCAGTCTCGAACCATAGACTTGAAATACTTTGAATGTTCAGCATTTTCAAGGACTGCTTTCACTCCCTTGTATGCACTTTGTAATGCACGACCACAGGAATCTTCATTGATTGTGGGAACTCTCGGGGCCCCATGATCACGGTAAGCAATAAGTACCACCTTAATCTATATAATGATTGGTTGGTAAGTGCGCCGGGGAAGATGTGGACTCACCACAGAAATCACCAATGCAACTGCGTCCGGAGGGATTGTGGTTGAAAACTCTGTGCAGCTTTTCAGCGATGTGCGACCCGATGCTTTGTAATAGAACGCGATGCATGCGTGCCGGATCGCGTCATGCGAGAAATTCCACAGTTTACCCTGTGGGATAGTTAATTTTTGTTACGTAGCAAGTTTCTGACTCACGTCCTCATCCGGCGGTCCTCGCAGCCAGTCACCATTGTGGAGGAGCCGTGAAGCGGCATTCTTGATGTATTCCATGGCCCTCTTCGCATTCCATTTTACGCCCTCGGGGACACAAAGTTCTTTGTAATGCTGGCGTACCGCGGCCGTAGCAATTCGTTTCAATTCACTACGAAAATTGCCGTTTTCGTTGTAAAGCTGCAATACCGACTAAGTATGATGCGTGTGAAGAAGAAAAATCTTACTATACGAGCCATCGAATGTCGGTGTTGCGGATACTGGCCATCTTCAATGGCGTGGCGCTTTGTCTTGTACTCGTTGTAGACTTCACCTAGAATTTCCAAACCGACACCTTGGGTTGCAACCTCGAGCGTAATAAACGGGTTCTGAGTTGCGTAGTGGACACGCACCAACAGTTTGCACCGACGGAGGAAGGCTTTAGTCAGAGGCGGATAGTAACTCAGACAGGTGGGATCATCCGACGATAACACCCGTCGGCCGCCGGGAGTATCAACGTCTTCCTTATTAACGTCATCCTCCGACTCGGTCCCAGAAGGTGGGCGGATGCGACCGTTCTTGGATTGATGACGTCTCAGGACATCGTGTGGCAAGTCGTCCGATCCGACTGGGTGAGAGTCATTGCTTCTATGATCATTGTGAGCACGGTTTGAGACCTTATGAGATGAAGACGGCGTCTTGGATTTGCCTTTATGACGTCGAACGCCATCATTACCATCGCCTTCGTGGTTGTCCTTGCGAGTACGATGAGAACGGCCGCCATCGTTACGGTCTTCGTGTCCACGATGACGAGACTTGGAACGCGGAGTACTCTTGTCCTTGCGACTACGGTGATGAAGGCTGCGATCGTCGTCATCTTCGCTTTCATTGTCATGGCGAGTCTTGGAACTCGTAGCACCCTTGTCCTTGCGATTGCGGTGATGAAGGCTGCGATCGTCGTCATCTTCGCCTTCATTGTCATGACGAGTCTTGGAACTCGTAGCACCCTTGTCCTTGCGACTGCGGTGATGAAGGCTGCGATCGTCATCATCTTCGCCTTCATTGTCGACAGAACCCTTGTCCTTGCGAGTATGATAACGATCTTGGTAGTATACGGTTAGGACGCGCAAACCTGTAGGTCGGATACTCACCGTAGCTATCGTGCATTACTCGCTGTTCTGTCCCTTTGCCCGACCGACATGAGAGTAGGTAGCGGGCGAAACGACAATATGTGTATACCTTTCTTGTTGTTGTCGTTTGGTGGAGGGGAACTAGGCGGAAAGTAAAGAGGCGGCTCCGCTTCGTCGCGAGGAGGGCCGGATGCGTCAGAATGGTCGTCGGAGCCTTGTTGGGATCCACCGCTTTGCCCTTATGTCTCTTGTTTGTTAACGTCGTGGCGAAGAAGTCATGGAAAGAACTTACGCGGCGCGGGAGAGCGACTGTCCATGCGGAACCCGAAACGATCTCCTTTGCCTGCAGCGTGGAACGTTGGGACTGTGGAAGCCGGCATGTCGACATCCTCGTCCTCGTCCTCGTCCTCGTCCTCGTATTGCTGTGAGCTTTAGAGGAAATGATAGAAATACAAATGGGGCAATACCTCGCTGGCAATCCTCGCCCTTTTCGCCCTTCTCCTGCCTGACGTCTCCGCAGGTGCCATAGGATTGACCGGCACACCGTCAGCAATGACCGCGACTTGATGCCTTCGGCTTGTTCTCTTCTCGAGCGCAGAACTCACTTTCTGGAGTTGTTCCACCTGCCCATTCTTGCCCATGTTCGTGCGGTTACTACGCCGTGGTTCATTATCGTGATCCTCCAGAGTAGCGAAGGACTTTCGCTTCTGGCCTGTCGAATGAGCCATCGGGAAACCGCCCGACCGAGAAAAGAAACAACCAATACGCGCGAGAAGTGGAAGTGAAGTAGAATCTTCGCGCCTCTTCTCATTTTAAGTAAATTCCCGACATAAGCCAAACAAACAAATATACTTAACATCACGTGCCACTGCCACAAAGTTCGATAACATAGATCCAAGTTATTTACTAAGTTCTTCATCACGACGACGGTGACGCCGTGGCTGGACAAGAAACACAGTATATTCGGACAGGTCTTTCTGGACTCGAGGTCATTCACGCGATCGAAAACGTCAAGGTGAACAACGTAGATAAGCCGTTCGAACATATCAAGAGCAACAACATATATGTGGAATAACGGCATTTGGCTTGTACTTTATGACGCTAAGCTGTTCCATGGTTTCTGTGTGATGGGTGATCGACGTGCGTGCACCTATACGCCCGAGACGAGGCGTAAACTGGGGTCAAAGTCGTTCGATCACTTTGGCGGGGTATAATGCTAGGTGATCGTGCACGCGGGCAGGAAAACTTGAGCAGCACATGTTCCTCCCTGAGACTCATGTCTGAGGTCGACATGCCGTATAACGGGACCGTATAAACGTCCAGTGCCTGTGCGTCCAGAAACGACGTTTGCCCAGAGAATGCAGGAATATATACGCACCTCTTGTAGGCTACTCGGGGGTTCTCTCGACCGCGATGCGTTGTGATCGAAGTCAGCGTGAGTCAGTGGGTGACGCACCACGCGATTTGTGGCGGACGGTCACGGCGTTGTCCTCCTCGTCGTACATCACGTTCGTGTCTTTTATATATAGTCGCGTTTCATCTAGTTCGTTGCGGTGAGAACGACGTCTGGCGCGGGGTGAGTGAGGGAGTGAGAATGAGTAAGTGAGTGACGCACCACGCTATTTGTGGCAGAGGGTCACGCCGTTGTCCTCCTCGTCGTACATGACGTTCGTCTCTTATATATATAGTCGCGTTTGATCCAGTTCGTTGCGGTGAGAACGACGTCTGGAGCGGGGTGAGGGAGGGAGTGAGAGTCAGTGAGTGAGTGACGCACCACGCGATTTTTAGCCGTGGGTCACGCCGTTGTCCTCCTCGTCGTACATCACGTTCGTCTCTATTATATATAGTCGCGTTTGATCTAGTTCGTTGAGGTGAGAACGACGTCTGGCGCGGGGTGAGTGAGGGAGTGAGGGAGAGTGAGTGAGTGACGCACCACGCGATTTCCAACCGTGGGTCACGCCGTGGCCTCCTCGTCGTACATCGCCTTCGTCCCTTTTATATATAGTCGCGTTTCATCCAGTTCGTTGCGGTAAGAACGAGGTCGGGCGCGGGGTGAGTGAGGGAGTGAGAGTGAGTCAGTCAGTGACGCACCACGCGATTTGTGGCAGAGGATCACGCCGTTGTCCTCATCGTCGTACATCACGTTCGTCTCTATTATATATAGTCACGTTGCATCTAGTTCGTTGCAGTGAGAACGACGTCTGGCGCGGGGTGAGTGAGTGAGTGAGAGTGAGTGAGTGAGTCACGCACCACGCGATTTGTGGGAGAGGGTCACGCCGTTGTCCTCCTCGGCGTACATCACGTTCGCCTGTTTTATATATAGTCGCGTTTGACGTCGTTCGCTGACGGTGAGAACGACGTCTGGGGCGGGATAAGTGGTTTATTGAGTGAGTGAGAAGGAGGGAGTGACGCACAGGCGATTTTTAGCCGTGGGTCAGGCCGTTGTCCTCGTCGTAAATCGCCTTCGTCTCCTTCACACATAGTCGCGTTTGATCTAGTTCGTTGGCGGTGAGAACGACGTCTGGCGCGGGGTGAGTGAGGGAGTGAGAGTGAGTGAGGGAGTGACGCACCACGGGATTTGTGGCAGAGGGTCACGCCGTTGTCCCCCTCGTCGTACATCTCCTTCGTCTCTTTGATATATAGTCGCGTTTGATCTAGTTCGTTGCGGTGAAAACGACGTCTGGCGCGGGGTGAGGGAGGGAGTGAGGGTGAGTGAGTGATTGACGAACCACGGGATTTGTGGCAGAGGGTCAGGTCGTTGTCCTCGTCGTAAATCGCCTTCGTCTCCTTCACACATAGTCGCGTTTGATCTATTTCGTTGGCGGTGAGAACGACGTCTGGCGCGGGGTGAGTGAGGGAGTGTGAGTGAGTGAGTGAGTGACGCACCACGCGATCTTAGCCGTGGGTCACGCCGTTATCCTGCTGGTCGCACATCGCCTTCGTACATCGCCTTCGTCTCTTTTATATATAGTCGCGTTTGACGTAGTTCCCTGACGGTGAGAACGACGTCTGGCGCGGGGTGAGTGAGTGAGTGAGTGAGAGGGAGGCAGTGACGCACCACGCGATTTGTGGCAGAGGGTAACGCCGTGTCCTCCTCGTCGTACACCGCCTTCGTCTCTTTTATATATAGTCGCGTTTGATCTAGTTCGTTGCGGTGAGAACGACTTCTGGCGCGGGGTGAGGGAGGGAGTGAGGGTGAGTGAGTGAGTGACGAACCACGGGATTTGTGGCAGAGGGTCAGGTCGTTGTCCTCGTCGTAAATCGCCTTCGTCTCCTTCACACATAGTCGTGTTTGATCTAGTTCGTTGGCAGTGAGAACGACGTCTGGCGCGGGGTGAGTGAGGGAGTGAGAGTGAGTGAGTGAGTCACGCACCACGCGATTTATGGCAGAGGGTCAAGCCGTTGTCCTCCTCGTCGGACATTACGTTCGTCTCTTTTATATATAGTCGCGTTTCATCTAGTTCGTTGCGGTGAGAACGACGTCTGGCGCGGGGTGAGTGAGGGAGTGAGAGTGAGTGAGGAGGGAGTGACGCACCACGCGATCTCTAGCCGTGGGTCAGGCCATTGTCCTCGTCGTAAATCGCCTTCGTCTCCTTCACACATAGTCGCGATTGATCTAGTTCGTTGGTGGTCAGAACGACGTCTGGCGCGGGTTGAGTGAGGGAGTGAGATTGAGTGAGTGAGTGACGCACCACGCTATTTGTGGCAGAGGGTCACGCCGTTGTCCTCCTCGTCGTACATCACGTTCGTCTCTTCTATATGTAGTCGCGTTTCATCCAGTTCGTGGCGGTGAGAACGAGGTCTGGCGCGGGATGAGTGAGGGAGTGAGAGTGAGTCAGTGAGTGACGCACCACGCGATTTGGGGGAGAGGGTCACGCCGTTGTCCTCCTCGTCGTACATCTCCTTCGTCTCTTTTATATATAGTCGCGTTTCACCCAGTCCAGAACGACGTCTGGCGCAGGGTGAGTGAGGGGGTCAGAGTGAGTCATTGGGTGACGCACCACGCGATGTTTAGTCGTGGGTCGGGCCGTTGTCCCCCTCGTCGTACATCTCCTTCGTCTCTTGCGTATATAGTCGCGTTTGATCTAGTTCGTTGCGGTGAGAACGACGTCTGGCGCGGGGTGAGTGAGGGAGTGAGGGTGAGTGAGTGAGTGACGAACCACGGGATTTGTGGCAGAGGGTCAGGTCGTTGTCCTCGTCGTAAATCGCCTTCGTCTCCTTCACACATAGTCGCGTTGATCTATTTCGTTGGCGGTGAGAACGAGGTCTGGCGCGGGGTGAGTGAGGGAGTGAGAGTGAGTGAGTGAGTCACGCACCACGCGATTTATGGCAGAGGGTCACGCCGTTGTCCTGCTCGTCGGACATCACGGTCGTCTCTTTTGTATATAGTCGTGTTTGATCTAGTTCGTTGACGGTAAGAACGAGGTCTGCGGCGGGGTGAGTGAGGGAGTCAGAGTGAGTGAGTCAGTGACGCACCACGCGATGTTTAACCGTGGGTCAGGCCGTTGTCCCCCTCGTTGTACATCTCCTCCGTCTCTTTTGTATATAGTCGCGTTTGATCTACTTCGTTGGCGGTAAGAACGAGGTCTGGCGCGGGGTGAGTGAGGGAGTGAGAGTGAGTCAGTGAGAGACGCACTACGCGATTTTTAACCGTGGGTGACACCGTTGTCCTCGTCATACATCACTTTCGTCCCTTTTATATATAGTCGCGTTTCATCCAGTTCGTTGCGGTGAGAACGACGTCTGGCGCGGGATGAGTGGGGGAGTGAGTGTGAGTGAGTGAGTGAGTGATGCACCACGCGATTTTTGGCCGTGGGTCAGGCCGTTGTCCCCCTCGTCGTACATCTCCTTCGTCTGTTTCGTATATAGTCGCGTTTGATCTAGTTCGTTGCGGTGAGAACGACGTCTGGCGCGGGGTGAGTGAGGGAGTGAGAGTGAGTAAGTGAGTGACGCACCACGCTATTTGCGGCAGAGGGTCACGCCGTTGTCCTCCTCGTCGGACATCACGGTCGTCTCTTATATATATAGTCCCGTTTCATCCAGTTCGTTGCGGTAAGAACGAGGTCTGGCGTGGGGTGAGTGAGGGAGTGAGAGTCAGTCAGTCAGTGACGCACCACGCGATTTGTGGCAGAGGGTCACGCCGTTGTCCTCCTCGTCGGACATTACGTTCGTCTCTTTTGTATATAGTCGCGTTTGACGTCGTTCGCTGACGGTGAGAACGACGTCTGGCGCGGGATGAGTGGTTGATTGAGTCAGTGAGAAGGAGGGAGTGACGCACCGCGCGATTTTTAGCCATGGGTCAGGCCATTGTCCTCGTCGTAAATCGCCTTCGTCTCCTTCACACATAGTCGCGATTGATCTTGTTCGTTGGTGGTCAGAACGACGTCTGGCGCGGGGTGAATGAGGGAGTGAGAGTCAGTCAGTCAGTGACGCACCACGCGATTTCTGGCAGAGGGTCACGCCGTATCCTCCTCGTCGTACATCACGTTCGTCTCTTTTGTATATAGTCGCGTTTAATCTAGTTCGTTGGCGGTCAGAACGAGGTCTGGCGCGGGGTGAGTGAGGGAGTGAGAGTGAGTGAGTGAGTGACGCACCACGCGATTTTTAACCGTCGGTCAGGCCGTTGTCCCCATCGTCGTACATCTCCTCCGTCTCTTTTGTTTATAGTCGCCTTTGACGCAGTTCGTTGGCGGTAAGAACGAGGTCTGGTGCGGGGTGAGTGAGGGAGTCAGAGTCAGTGGGCGAGCGACGCACCACGCGATTTGTGGCAGACGGTCATGCCGTTGTCCTCCTCGTCGTACATCATGTTCGTCTCTTATATATATAGTCGCGTTTCATCCCGGTCGTTGCAGTGAGAACGACGGCTGGCGCGGGGTGAGTGAGGGAGTGAGAGTGAGTGAGCGAGCGACGCACCGCGCGATTTGTGGCAGAGGTTCACGCCGTTGTCCTCGTCGTAAATCGCCTTCGTCTCCTTCACACATACTCGCGATTGATCTAGTTCGTTGGTGGTCAGAACGACGTCTGGCGCGGGGTGAGTGAGGGAGTGAGATTGAGTGAGTGAGTGACGCACCGCGCTATTTGTGGCAGAGGGTCACGCCGTTGTCCTCCTCGTCGTACATCGCCTTCGTCTCTTTTATATATAGTCGCGTTTGATCTAGTTCATTGCGGTGAGAACGACGCCTGGCGCGGGGTGAGTGAGGGAGTGAGAGTGAGTGAGTGAGTGACGCACCACGCGACTTGTGGCAGAGGGTCACGCCGTTGTCCTCCTCCTCGTACATCACGTTTGTCTCTATTATATATAGTCGCGTTTGATCTAGTTCGTTGCGGTGAGAACGACGTCTGGCGCGGGGTGAGTGAGGGAGTGAGAGTGAGTCAGTGAGTGACGCACCGCGCGATTTGTGGCAGAGGTTCACGCCGTTGTCCTCGTCGTAAATCGCCTTCGTCTCCTGCACACATACTCGCGATTGATCTAGTTCGTTGGTGGTCAGAACGACGTCTGGCGCGGGGTGAGTGAGGGAGTGAGATTGAGTGAGTGAGTGACGCACCACGCTATTTGTGGCAGAGAGTCACGCCGTTGTCCTCCTTGTCGTACATCATATTCGTCTCTTTTATATATACTCGCGTTTGATCTAGTTCGTTGCAGTGAGAACGACTGCTGGCGCGGGGTGAGTGACGGAGTGAGAGTGGGTCAGTGAGTGACGCACCACACAATTTGTGGCAGAGGGTCACGCCGTTGTCCTCCTCGTCGTACATCATGTTCGTCTCTTATATATATAGTCGCGTTTTATCCAGGTCGTTGCAGTGAGAACGACGGCTGGCGCGGGGTGAGTGAGGGAGTGAGAGTGAGTGAGCGAGCGACGCACCACGCGATTTTTAACCGTGGGTCACGCCGTTGTCCTCCTCGTCGTACATCGCCTTCGTCTCTTTTATATATAGTCGCGTTTGATCTAGTTCGTTGCGGTGAGAACGAGGTCTGGCGCGGGGTGAGTGAGGGAGTGAGAGTGAGTCAGTGAGTGACGCACCACGCGATTTGTGGCAGAGGTTCACGCCGTTGTCCTCGTCGTAAATCGCCTTCGTCTCCTTCACACATACTCGCGATTGATCTAGTTCGTTGGTGGTCAGAACGACGTCTGGCGCGGGGTGAGTGAAGGAGTGAGATTGAGTGAGTGAGTGACGCACCACGCTATTTGTGGCAGAGGGTCACGCCGTTGTCCTCTTCGTCGTAAATCTCCTTCGTCTCTTTTATATATAGTCGCGTTTGATGTAGTTCGTTGGAGGTGAGAACGACGTCTGGCGCGGGGTGAGTGAGGGAGTGTGAGTGAGTGAGTGAGTGACGCACCACGCGATTTTAGCCGTGGGTCACTCCGTTATCCTCCTGGTCGCACATCGCCTTCGTACATCTCCTTCGTCTCTTTTATATATAGTCGCGTTTGACGTAGTTCGCTGACGGTGAGAACGACGTCTGGCGCGGGGTGAGTGAGTGAGTGAGTGAGAGGGAGGCAGTGACGCACCTTGCGATTTGTGGCAGAGGGTAACGCCGTGTCCTCCTCGTCGTACACCGCCTTCGTCTCTTTTATATATCGTCGCGTTTGATCTAGTTCGTTGCGGTGAGCACGACGTATGACGCGGGGTGAGGGAGGGAGTGAGAGTGAGTCAGTCAGTGACGCACCACGCGATTTGTGGCAGAGGGTCACGCCGTTGTCCTCCTCGTCGTACATCGCCTTCGTCTACTGTACATATAGTCACGTTTGACGTAGTTCGTTGACGCTAAGAACGAGGTCTAGCGGGGGCTGAGTGAGGCAGTGAGGGTGAGGGAGTGAGTGACACACCACGCGATGTGGGTGCTCGTTGTCCCTCCCGTCGTATGTCTCCTTTGTCTTGTTCACATATAGTCTCGTTTATTGCAGTTCACTGGCGCGCTGAGAACGACGTCTGGCGGGGGGTGAGCGAGGGACAGAGTGAGAGGGCAGGTGTGACGCACCGCGCGAACTGTCCCGCCGGAGAGGGTGCTGGTTGTCCCACTCGTCCTACTTCTCGGATCCGTTGTTTGCTGTTTATATCTACACGTTTGACGTAGTTCGCTGACGGCGTGATCAACCATCATCGAACCCTTTGAACTGCCTAGGAACGTCTCCGGCATGTGGGCTTTCAAGAGCTGGAGTACCGATTGATTTATACGAATTCTTATGTTAGGGACAGCCAACATGATCGAGACGGGACTCTTGAATGAAAAGCCTACTCGTGAAGAACGGTCTATCGCATCAACTACTGTGCTATTCCATCGTGTGATTGCAAAGTTTATGATCCAGTGCACGGCATACCCGCTACAGGATAGAACTGGAGGATTCGTGGAATTCGAAGTGTTCACGGTGATAAGCAAGTATAGTATTTACGCTAGTCACCTATCAATTTATCCATACGACGTTTCTTTGCTGTTCGAACAGGAATTTCGGCATCAACCACCATGGAGGCATCGCTCTTGTCGCATAACCCCTCGTAGGCTTCACGAAGAAGCTCGTGAACCTGCGGATAGGTAACTTGCCTATCATTTGCGTACGCGTTGCGGACCGTCTGCCTCCACTTCTGGAGTAGACCGAAAATCGGCTCGAAGTATGGGTGCAAGGAGGCGAGCATGGCGTCATCACGCGGTCGGTTGATGAAATTTTCCTTTGCGAGTTTTGATAATACGAAATCTTGTTCGAATGCACGCTCTGCCCAATTGTAGCAGAATGTTTCCTTGAAGGTTCGATCTTGACGGGGGGAATTGTTTGGACCGTCGTAGAGGCAGCAAATCCAAACAAGGACGTAAAACAAAGATTCCAGATCATCTTCGGGGGTGTGGTCGATGACTTTACGGTCATTTATTTTTCGGGAAGAGTTTTCGTCGATGATATTGAGGATACGGAAAGAGAGGAACGGTAACGTGCCCTAAAATTCCATTAAAATTATATACTACTTACGAGTGGATATTTTGGACTCACGGTGCCGACTGAGGTGGTTGAACTCTTGTCCAGTAGCCTGGCATAGTCGAAATCCACAATCCAACCTCTCCTTTCGGGTTCTGGTGATGTAGACGTAGTGGGTTCACCAGCAGCAGTCGAGACGACGGTGGGAGCAACCATGAGATTGTTCACACTCATGTCTTGATGTAAGACGCCGGCCTCGATGACCAGTTCGTATGCTATCAGTACATCAGAATATTTTTATGTAGCTAGATTAAAAAAACTTACTTTCTGCGATGGTCAGAAACGACCAAACGAGCTCCTTGAGAGACGCGAAGGTGTAAATCGGGGCCGCGAACGGGGTCATCAGGATCCTTCGGTGAACCCGACAGTTCCCGATGGCTAGAAGCATCTGGTGGGAGAGGTCTGAGGTATTATAGCAGGCCCGCGCATCGATAGTGTTCTGAGGAGACTTGAACCCCTGCACGTTCACATTGCCTTCCTCGCCGACAGTCCAAGAGAGTACGGCATTTGGAACGCCCGGTATGTCCTTGAGCTTCCGAAGCATTTGGGTCTCGTGGTCGATAGACAACGCATCAACCCAGTAATCCTTGAGCGCGTATTCCTGCAAAGTCGCGGGATCTCGAACGCGATAACACGTTGTGCCCCGCCCAACCAAACCATCGCTTGTCCAAACGATGCCAAGAACATCCAGCTTTTTGCGCTCGGGGATGGTCACCCACCCGATAACGATCGGAGGATTCTGTGAGGGAATGAGACCTACGGTCTGGTCAACCGCTAAGAGATTGCGCGCTGTGGGAGGGGAAGGGATTGCGGATTGCTGCTGATCGAGAAGGTCCTCGTTGATGTAGATCGTGGGGTCGTAGCCGAGGCGCGAACGATGGCCGTAGACCAGGGTGGTGGTAATGTCGACGACTCGTTTGGCATCCGTCTTCATGTCTACGGGACAAGAGATAATCACTCCGCTTCGATCGTAATAGTGCAGCCGAAGTTGGTTCTTCGCGAGAGAGATACCGAGCACGAACGTTCGCCAAGGCTGGCGACGAAGGATTAGATATGATTTCATGTGCATTTGGTGCACCACACTAGCAGAGAGTTGGAACTTCTGTTCGGTATACTCTAATACAGCGATGACTCGTCTCCAGTTGATCTCGGAGGGTGCGACGTCACGGTCGATCAGGACGCCGTCTGGTTTCCTCTTGAAACCACCGTCGGGTATAGGAAGCGTCGCGAACGTTGAGCAAAACCAGCGTTTGCTAGTTCGGGGGTGAAGCGAATCCTTTTCCGGACTCATTCCGAAAGAAGTCGACATGACGGTTGCGATGGCATTGAAAAGGCGAGCGTATCGCGTCTCAACGGACGCAGCGGGTGGTTCAGGTTCGGTGTTGATTGATGCGATACTAGACGTTGACGAGGAGATAGCGGAGGGGGCGTACGTAGGATCCCGACCTTCTGAGTCGGACGAAGTGGGTAAGGAACTATAGTCCGAGTCTTCGCTTTCGTCATCCCCGCTGACCCCTCCACCCGAGCCTGCAACAGCGGTTTCCACGTATCTTGTGTTCAACACTGTTCGAATGGCCGCAAGACGCTCGGTTTCCTCTCTCGTGAGCGATTCCATGCCGGTGTCAGGTTTCGGATCATCAACTGGAGATGTATCCGTATCCACAGGGCCGTCAACTTCGTCACCTGCTCGGGGATATGCAAGGGAATCTAAGCACCAAACACCTTGTCGAAAAAGAGGTAGGTTCGTGTTCGTGTTCGTCGTATTGCTGGTGGGGGGAGTAGGATCCCACGGATCGTTGCGATCCGAGGGATAGCTGTAGATGAGGTTTCGCATTTGAACATTTTGAGTCTTGGTCCAGGCTGGTATGAGTCTCTTCAAAAGAGGGGACTTGTCCGTGAACTTGTTTTCGTCGATAATTCGATTGTGGAGTTCCCTGTCGAGTAGCTTATCCATGATGTCGCGATTTCGAAGGCCGGCCCCTCCGTCCGGCGTAGCAGTAGAACTCAACTTCCCATACCGCCCCTCCTTGGTTGACCCGCTGGTTGTGGGGTGGACATTCATAGTGGTGATGTGGAGACGCATGTTGCGGACTTACTGGGCTGAAAGAACGGAGAACGGCGGAGTTCCTCAAAAGGTTGCTCGGGAATGCTGTGACGTCGCACCAACGCAGAGGAAAGCGACGATACGTGCGTGGTGCATCACTTCGTCCACGCCCGCCGGAATGTGTCGACGCGACGACGACGTGTACAGGAGACGACCGAGACATACAGCGAGGGGGACAAAGGAGAAGACGAAGACGATGGAGATGGAGATGGACGACGAGGGGGACAACGACGAGGACATGTGTGTCGCTATACATTAGTGAGCCCGGTCTTCCCCATCTCACAGTCCGTCGGCGACCGCGAGCGTACGAGCACCCACATCGCGTGGCGCGTCACTCACTCCCTCACCCTCACTCCCTCACTCAGCCCCCGCTAGACCTCGTTCTTACCGTCAACGAACTACGTCAAACGCGACTATATGTACAGTAGACGAAGGCGATGTACGACGAGGAGGACAACGGCGTGACCCTCTGCCACAAATCGCGTGGTGCGTGACTCACTCACTCACTCTCACTCCCTCACTCACCCCGCGCCAGACCTCGTTCTCACCGCCAACGAACTAGATCAAACGCGACTATATATAAAAGAGACGAAGGAGATGTACGACGAGGGGGACAACGGCCTGACCCACGGCTAAAAATCGCGTGGTGCGTCACTCACTCACTCTCTCTCACTCCCTCACTCACCCCGCGCCAGACCTCGTTCTCACCGCAACCAACTAGATCAAACGCGACTATATATAAAAGAGACGAACGTGATGTACGACGAGGAGGACAACGGCGTGACCCTCTGCCACAAATCGCGTGGTGCGTCACTCACTCACTCACTCACTCTCACTCCCTCACTCACCCCGCGCCAGACATCGTTCTCACCGTCAGCGAACTACGTCAAACGCGACTATGTGTAAAGGAGACGTAGGACGAGGGGGGCAACTGGCACCCACATCGCGTGGTGCGTCACTCTCTCACTCTCTCACCGCGGGCATTGGCGTGTAAAAAGGCTGCTAAATTGGGGTACCGATGCGTCACCGACGACAAGTTCGACTAGGGTTTCAAAGGCAGTAAAAATCCTACAGGATTTAGACTTCATATAGAGTATTTATATCCTTAAAATTCATCGATGCTATTGTGTCTTCAATGTTTATCATCTTTGAGGAAATTTAAGCTTCAATTATACGAACGACACTTGCAGTTTGTAGCTTTTGTGACAATCAACGAATACCGGCGCCACTCGATTTCAAGTCTTCTGCGAATAATAAGAGCACGTGGCCGCACCGGCAGACTTCACGTGTATTCAGAGTGACTCGACGTGCACCTGTACATCTATGCCTCTTTGATTTTTAAATATTCGGGCTAAATGTACAAATATTCAAGGCCCTCCGGGCGGTCCTGGAGATCCGGGCTGATCTTGACATTCCCACGAATTAATGGTTTGAAAGACCTGTAGGGGACAGGAATATTTAAAATTAAAGGTGTAGTTGTACTATCCGATAGACGTGAAGTCTGTCGGTGCGGCCACGTGCTCTTACAGCCCGTTGCAGAACGATGGAGCGGTCCGAAAAATTTCGATGTAGACAACGAAGGTTTGGGTGGTTATGCTAGAGAGAATTACCGCACTGCCACTCTGTGTGTCACTGAAGCTGCGTCGACGAGTCGGAGCGAATCCCTTTTGAAGCTTTGAAGAAGTTCCAAGAGTTAGCTGCGGCTATACATATGTATAGCACTGCCCCGCACAGTACGTGCTAATCATGCACACAGTGTGGAGAAATATAGATATTTTGCCGAAGAAACAAGCACTTCTTAGAAAGATTCTTCGTGGAAATGGGAATAAGAAGCCTACCGGGTTGAAATTTCTTCAAGTTACGCCCTAGTACGTCGGTGCAGAAAGTCCGTATACAGTATATGTAAGTATATGCAGTCTCGAGAGTCCCGCCTGTTTCAATTATATCTCCAAGCAAATGTATCTATAATTCGCGAAAAATTCTGGGGCGAGGCTCATTCGAGACTTCTGTGGCATCATCAACCCGCCCATCACAGGGAAGCTGCAGGAATCCGGGCCCGGATATCCCTAGTTACCATCTGCGCGAGTCATGCAAGTTGTCACTATGCACACCGACGCCTCTCGACTCGGACGTCGCCATCGCTTCCAATCTTGGCACACCTTAAGTCCCGCCCGGGATCTTTATATGCTTCGGGCCGACCACAGCCACATCAAGGGCCCACACCTTTTTTCAGGCTTGGTCAGGACCCATGGTAGGCGGCTCGTCTCTACATGGCGGAATGCCTTGTCGACTTAGCGCAAACAAGTGAATATAATAATTTACTTGCTCTCATCACGCACAGGACGGATAGACCCATCGTAGCGGCGCTCTTGCGCCAAGTCCCCGACTCTTGGGAATATGTAACCAATTTCGTAATAACACGCCAATGATAGTTACTTGGTGTACATATCCTTCGAGTCAGCATAGTCGCCAGGACCCAGGTTGTTCCGCAGCCTGTATCTTGCCTGTATCTTGATCGACAACTCCGAAAACGCCTTGTGCGTGTACGCACACGTCAACGAGTCTTCCACCGCCCGGAGATTGTCCATGTACAGATTGATCACCAAGCTTGCAAATTCGCGCACGAACTGCACGCGTTGGTTGTCCCGCGCGTCCGCACCTGAAGCGAATCGTCGTATTGGTTTACGAGTCCCAGCGAATGCTCATACCTAGAAATTTTTATAAAAGGCACGCCGGTTGGGTCAGGAGTGCAACGGAGGCAAGCAGCAAACCAAACACACCTTGGGCCACCATCCTCTGCGCCTCGTTCCGAGACTCGGTGACGAGCCACTCGATTCCCTGATTATGCTCTACTAGACCCAGCGTCTGCCCATAGTATGTCAGCATCGTTTCCATCAATGACACGGTGTCGTATACACCCGTTCTTGATGTCCTTGTCCATATCCGTGATGGTATGTGGCCCCTGAAAGTCCAACCACAGGTTCCAGACCTCCCTGATCATCTGCGGATCAATATTAACTGCGAGCCAGAACCCGTCCCACGGATCCGATCTCGAACAGAAGTCCGTTCACGGACATGTCTCGTCGGTTGATGTCGTACAGCTACGTGTCAAAGACCGGTCATTGAAGCTTCTTGCGGAACGCGATTGATTCGAACTGCAGCTTTTGATCCTCTGCATATAATTCCCAACTTGAACCTTGTCCGAGCACGTCTTCAAACGTTTCATGTAGGTCAGGAATTCATCGATTTGTCGAGCCCCGCATCTGATACATGTCATTGCGATGTTTGGCAACGACGGCGTCAGCTAGACGGTTCGAGAGAAGTGACGTATGTGCGCCTTATTGTGTAGACGTTTGATGTGCTCCTTGATAGAGTCGATGAGTAGGAGTGATCGGGATCGTTAGCACGCCGAGTAAGCTCAAGTAAGAAAGACGACGGCTGCTACCTTTGGTCGAATGAAAAACGTACTAGCTCCCATCCGTGCGAGTAGATTTGAAGTGAGCAGCGGTGCACAGTGTTGTGTAATCGTAGCGTAACCAATTCCCACGTCAGAATTGCTTTGCAGAGAGCGGCGCGTTTCTGGCTGTGAAAGCGGGTGAAACAAGACGGGAAATTTTTGAGACAACCCACATGGTTCAAGAAATACGAGAAGTGAGAAACAGGATCAGTTGAAGTGGACTCAGACTGAATGCTCGCAGACGAATATCGAAACCGAAAGATCAGGAAAATATAGTAGTTCAAAATGTTCAGTACCATCAAGTAATCAATTCCCACGTTAATCAAATCGCTTTGCAGAGAGAGGCACGTTTCTGGCTTGTTTCTGGCTGTGAAAACCCTCCCCCACTTTCGTGGGAGTCGGGGACCCTATCTTCTGAGAACCGAGAAGCAACGACCTCATGCCAATCTGCAGCGCTTTACCCTCGGTTTGTGATGCGGCGTGCGATCCTGCCCGTCGTTTGAGTTCTACGTAACTTCTGATCCATTAACTTTAAGACACAGGCTCAAAGTTTGAACTTGAAATTCCTGTCCAACAAGTTCTCTCGATTGTAATACATAAATTACAATTATGGTTAGTATCTGTGCTCGATGATTCGGTGACTTCCATTCAATTTACCTCGTTTTTGACTGAATTTGACCAGCAAGTTCGACCGTGCGCGCCTCGGAGGAGAGCTGGATCCAATCTCAACCACAAGGAAGGGGTAAAGCAGCATCAATATTTCAGAAGTTGAATCAGAACTCAGCAGGGGAGTGATCCCTGAACCGAGAGAGAGAAGAGTCGTTCTAGTTTGTTGAATTACTAAGACCGAGTCAGCAATGGGACTGCAAAGCTCCCAAGGGAGGTAGCGAGGGATAGAGATTGAAGTCTTCAAGTTATCGGGCTCACAAACAGTGTGAAAATCTTAATCTGATATCCTACAATCCCCGACTCCCACGAAATAGTGGGGGAGGGTTTTGTCTGCATGCAAATGGGACCGAGGGAACTCTTTACTGCTCTTGGAATTGTGTGTTTTGTCAGCACTGCCACGATTTGTACGCTAGAACTACCCTTTCGAAACGGACACAGTCTGAGCAGAACGACGATTTTTACTTAACGCGGATTCTCGAACACGAATATGATAGCATCATTATCGACAGACTCGCAACGCCGTCAGTTAGACAGCTACGAGAAAGAAAAACGGTATGATGCCAACATAGAGCTGAGGTAGTAAGTGCTGCTCGTCAGTTTTCTATTGAATGGTCATTTGTCGTCCCAAAAGAGGTCGTATTCTCTTGTTTGAAAAAGTACTACGACAGATCAAAATGGACCCAACAACCTCCTGAATGTGCGGTGTGTGGTCAGTATAAGAGAGATTCACAACAGTATGAATTCAAGTCCCAGTCGACGGAATCAAACGTTAGGTTGGATATCCTTCGTTTTCAAGGTCGGTATGATCTTACGCCGCAATCTGTCAGAGGCATGTTTGTCTGCCGAGTTTGAGTTTGATTACAACAATATTCATCTGAATGGCGTAACGGCTAGATCAACAGCGTGCGTACGCAGTTGAAAACAATGAAATGTTTGATGAGTCTCTTTTTGTCGGAGTCGGGGACTGGCGCGGGCGCCGCTACGATATTAATATGTAGCCATGTGCCTGAACAAGATCTGTTTCATAATCTGGCAAGGCAACATGGTACTAAGAGTCAACTTGAAGACTAGCACGCCCACACACCTGTCACGGTAAGTCTAGGTTCTGCGCTGCCAAAAGAATGCCTGCCCGTATGCAGGGGATCGGGTGACAGGTACTGAATTGATATGCAGCGACGAAGAGCGGAGAGAAATAAAGAAGCAAGAAATGGAATGGCGAGATGCGAGGTACTAGTGACAGGAAAATGGAATCATTGGCCCTATGTATTTCAGGTTTACGTACGGCAGAAGATGTCAGATTGATGTACGGGAACTGCCAGTGAACCTGCTTCATAATGACATAATGGCCGACCCGGGAAACGGGACGGGTGAGCGCATTTACTAAGTAACTTTGAAGACACCGTGACTCACTGACTCATACCAATTTGTGTTTGCAGACTTTCAGCGGCCAGAGGTGCACTGCATCATACCGTAACTTACCATCAACATTGTCGGTGACTGAACTTCAAGTTCCAAATCCTTAATACATGACGTGACGGACTTGTAACCGTATTGTCTCCGGTCAACAGGAATCGGAAACCTCGGGTGACCGCTGCCCAAGTCGTGGCTGGACGACGAACTGGAAGATCACCTTCAAACCAACGTTTCCGGGTTCACCGTTGAATCAGCTCGTTCACCCTTTCTGATGGTCAGTGTGGCTGTCCGATTCGGTGAAGAAGTTGATGCAGCGGGCAGTACTTGGACTTTGAATGCACGTCTCCGACTGAAATGGTTATCGTTGCTCGCTTTCTCTCGTGAACGGTTGCATGCATGATCATCCAGCAGCATACCATTATGCTGGACAAGAACCTTGCTGTACACCCGCAGTGTAAAATGTGGGTTTTTCTTACGTTTCAGGTTTATCCGTAAGCAAGCATGTCGCCGCGCGCGTGTGCCTGTAGGATTTTTAAGTTACCTCGGTGGAGCAGCCTTTTAACACGCCAATGCCCGCGGTGAGTCTCTCTGTTTCTCGCTCACCCCGCCAGACCTCGTTCTCACCGCCAGCTACATCAAACGCGACTATATGTAAAGGAGACGAAGGATATGTAGCACAAGGAGGACAACGAGCACCCACATCGCGTGGTGCGTCACTCTCTCACTCTCCCTCTGTTTCTCGCTCACTCCCCGCCAGACCTCGTCCCTGCCGTCAGCGACCTACGTCAAACGCGACGATATGTAAAGGAGACGAGGGAAACGTACGACGATGGGAACGAGGAGGAGACGACGGAGATGTACGGACGGCGAGGGGGACTACGACCTCACCCTCCGCAAAACTTCGCGTGGTGAATCACTCCCTCTCTCTCTCTCTCTCTCTGTGCCTCACTCATCCCCGGCAGACCTCGTTCTCACCGTCAGCGAAGTACGTCAAATGCGAGGAGGACATGTACAGACCGCGAGCGCACGACGACACTCGTGCGCGGTGGGTCACTCACTCTCCCTCTGTCCCTCACCCCGGCAGACCTCGTCCACGCCGTGAGCGAAATACGTCAAACGCCACGATAACGTGACAATACGACGATGTACACAGGAGACGACGGAGACGTATGACGACACACGTGCATGGTGTGTCACTCGCTCCCTCGAGACGGACGACGAGGGGGATGAGGCCCGCTGGCAAACTCCTTCGTCGTCGTACGCTCGAGCAGGCCACTCTGACTACGATTGCGCGGGTTCTTAGAGCTGACGCTGCTCCTCGCGCAGCTCCTCCTGCCGACGGATAATTCAGCAAACATTTCAGCTCGAACATGCAAGGCAACACGTCCCCGCAACATGTCATTAAATAAGCCTGTACGAGCACACTACGTCGAACAAAAAAAAGTACACGTACACAATACATACATAAGTACGTAGGTAGATAAAGATATTCAACGAAATCCGAACTTTGACAAGCCTGGCTAAAACTGGCTGTTGAACAAGTGGTGGTCGTGCTCAGAGAACTTTGTTTATAAACCTATATTTTTGACAATGATATGTGAACAGATTGAATGCTGCTCGAGTATAACACTACTTACGATCGCCGTATCCTTTCTGTCGGATTGCAACACGAATCTGGCCAATTCCATCGTCGGCATCGGCGAGTTTCTGCTCTGCCATCTGCGTACGACGTTGATAGAGCCTAACGAGCACGCGGTATTCTTCCAGCTTGGATTCGGCGAGGTGTTTCTCAGCTTGTTGCACGTTTTTTTTTGCACGTGCCGCTTCGAGTTGTAAAAAAGCGTAATCGTAGTCAAATTCACAATCTGAATTTGAATGCTGAATTTTGGGTGGTTCAGACTAAGTGACTCTGCCAGCTCGAAAATTTATTTGGTTAAAATACCTCTGATGGATTTGGAGACTGGCTCCTCGAAGATGCATAACCGTCTAGGGGCAATGGTACATGAAAGGACTTGCTAGACGCTGAAATGGGGAATGAAGATGGCATCGTTTGTGAGGTTCGAGGCTTCTTGAAGCTTCAAAGCTTCAAGCTTCATTGCTCAAGCTTACTCGGAGGCCTGAATCGGAGGTGGAAGACGCGGAATTACCCGATAGGTGCACCTAGCAGCATGCGGCCTTGTCCAAACTGCGGCAAAAATTTCAAGAACTCATCCAGAGTCACTCGACATTTAAGTCAGCCAAGATCGAGCTGTTATGGGTGGATCAACGATTTAGCAAGTATTCAGGACGAGGAGGGCGAGGACGACCCACTTGACGACCACCCAGAAGAGCCTTCTGGCAGAAGGTTGCTATTTACTATGAATCAAGACGATGGTGCGATGGACGTTGATGATTTCTATGGAGATAGGGAGGATGGTGGGTTGGATGTCGAAACACATGACTTGTTCGAGGGTGCCGGGCGTGTATACGGTCAAGCAGCGTCGTTTATGGACGTCTTTGACAGTGACCAGTTCGCTGACATTAGAAAAGATAACCTTTTCTACCCATTTAGCGACCGCCATGAGTGGCAGGTAGGGCAGTGGCTGTTGGGCTCAGGCCTCAGCATGGCTGCCATTGATAAGTTTCTGTCGCTTCCTATGGCACGTCTGATATATGCATCTGAAACCGATGAACTGACCCAACGTTTGAACAGATACAGACACTTTCCTTGTCGTTTCGAACCGCCAAACAGCTCAGAGGTCTTGCGGAGATGCTGCCCGCCGGACCCCAGTGGAAGTGTCAGCGCATGGAAACGACTAACCCCACCAAATCAAAGGTCCACCTGTACTTTCGCGATGCCGTCGACTGCCTCGAGGCTCTGTTCTCGAATCCCCTATTTCGCGACAAGTTAGACTTTGTCCCTCGGCGCGTTTGGACAACTTCTGCTCGCCTGGTTCGCAAATATTCCGAGTGGATGACTGGTAATGCCGCATGGAACTATCAGGTATGTATTCTGTTTACTACAACGTGCAAATTTTTACCAAGGTCTATTCAGTCCCAGGCTCCCCGAGGTGCGACAGTACTGGGTACAGTTCTTTCGTCCGACAAGACAAACGTCTCGGCGATGACCGGCAATCGTGTAGCTCATCCTTTACTCATTGGACTCGCGAATGTCAAGATGAATACTCGATCAAAAGCATCATCCCACGCTTTCTCCCTTCTCGCCCTCTTACCGGTCCCGAAGTTCATTCATCGCAAGAAGCGCATGCGTGGTGTCCTAGAGGATCGCCTGATCCACGCATGCTTGGATCTCGTCTTGCAGCCATTAAAGATAGCGGCTCGAGTAGGCATCATGATGTCCGATCCCGTGGGCAATCTCCGCCATTGCTTCACTCCGCTCGCTGCTTATATTGTCGACCTTCCAGAAGCACGCATGATGGTTTGCGTACGCGACAAAACTTCACCACTTACTACGGCTTCTTATCTCGAATTCGGTAACGAGACATCATGCCCACCGAGGACTGGCCGTCTCACTCTTTCGCAACTAGCAAAAGTCAAGGTCGACCCCGCATCACTGGAGGAATATTTTGATGCATGCAAGCGGTATCGACTGAACGGTGTCGCTGAGCCGTTTTGGAGGGACTGGCCACTTGCTTGTCCTTCCATTTTCTTGACTCCGGAGATGCTCCACCAATGGCATAAAGAATTTTTCGACCATGACCTTTGTTGGGCTATACATGTCCTTACTCCAGCCGAAATAGATTTTCGCATGTCTGTCTTGCAACCAATCACCGGCTTTCGTCACTTCAACGAGGGCGTTTCGAGGGTCACTCAAGTCACCGGAACCGAACATCGCCACATTCAACGATACATTATCGCAGTCATAGCTGGCGCAAGTCCACCAGGTTTCGTGACGGCGCTCCGCGCTTTAATGGACTTTCGCTACCTGGGGCAAGCCCCGTGCTTGGATGACCGCCTTTTGGAATTAATGGATAACGCACTCTCTGAATTCCACGCCAACAAGCACGCCGTCATGGCCGCCGAGGCACGGCGTGGAAAGAAGAATCCAATAACTCATTGGCGTATTCCAAAACTCGAATTGATGCAAAGTGTGACCTCTAATGTTCGAGAAAACGGTGCTCCGATTCAGTGGACTGCGGATGCCACGGAACACGCACACATCATTGTCATCAAGAATCCCGCTAAAAATACAAACAACCACCACCATGACTCACAAATTTGTCGCCACCTCGATCGCGCTGAGAAATGCCGTTGCTTCGAAATTGCAACCACCTTGCGGTTGAAAGAAGAAGCATCTAACTCTGGTTCAGAATCCGATGAAGATTCCTTTGATATCAACAACGTAAATGGAGCCCGCCGGGTGAAGAACTATTTCGTCTCCGCACGGTTACTCGAGAGACAGCCCAATATTGCTCACCCTCCTCAAACGTTTATTGCCGGCAACACCGCCATCCACCTCAATCACGATCCGTCGGTTAACTGTATGCTTGTCGATGAGGCAGCAGATAGGTTTTCCATTCCAGACTTGCGCGACGCGCTCGCTGAGTACCTCTACCGTGCACGTTCCAGCCCGGATACTTATCTCCCAATTGGAGGACCGCGCAAAACTCGCGACGGGACATTGCCATTCGATTATCTCCAGGTGTGGTATAAGTTACGCCTACAACACCATTCTTATCACACTCCGTCTACTCTTATCCCTGCCGAAACCGCCAATGCCATGCCCTCAAGTAATTCGTGGCCGGAGGGCCGCTTTGATGCTGTAGCAGTATGCATAGACGGTGATCATAGCTGGCCGAAGAGTGGTCTCGACGGTATGTCATATTTTCCCTGTTGTCGCCTAAGCTCAAATAGCGCCGCAGGGCATGTCATCGCAGAACTTTGTCTCATTATGCGCCCACTCAGCAGGCGGGGAACGAGACCTTCTTGGAAAGATACTCATGTGATGTATGTCCGCCGTTTCGATCCGATCCCTCAACAGGACGGCGTCCTGGAGAAGGCGACTCAAATGCAAATTCTCAAACGTGCGACCAGAGCCAACGGATCCCTACTCGGGGATGTCATTCCGCTCTCCCAGGTTCGCGCTCTCGTCAACATAATTCCAAGATTTGGAAGTAAGGCAGACCCGCGACTTACAAAACAGACGTCCGTGAAGCATAGTACAACCTTTTTTTTGAACAAGTACTTTACTAAGGAGTTATACTATACTCTCTCGAACCTGTAACTAGACACGTGTAGTGTTTGATTTCTAGACTGTACCCAAGTCAGTGACACTGATGTACTGAAATTTCTCATGGCCTGGTAGTAAGTTGCATGTCGAGGATAGGCACCGTCACCAACTTTGAGTCCTTCCTTTTTTTGGAGAAGCGAAATATATTGTGCAGCAACTGGCTAGCCTAGTCCTAGACAATACGCGAAGACAAGAGTCGAAACTGTTGGTCCAAGGAAATGCTCTTACGCACTCCCCGTGGGGTGCGGGGGTGTGGGAACTTTGAGTCCTTCCGACACTGACCACGAATGCCGCATCATGGCGCCTACCCTTCGACCTATCAAGGGTCCTGCCACATCCCACATGACGACGCGTACAGCAAGGCCAATCCCACCGTCTATCACTCTATCACTCATTCACCCTCGCACCAGACATCGCGCGGGGTGCGCCACTCCTGGGCCCTTATCTGTGCCTCAGTGACCATCATCCCACCTCAGACATCGTCCACGTCTCCAGCGGACTACATCAAACGCCACGATATGTACAGGAAACAACAGAGTGGCACAAGGAGGGGAACGAGGAGGAGATGAACAAGATGAACGACGAGCAGGACGACAAGGATATGTGTGTTGCTAAGTATCGGTGAGCCCGGTCAGGACCATCAAAGAGGCGATCGACAACCGCGAGCGCACGACGACAAACTCGCGGGGAACTTGACTCCTCCCTCCCATCTCTCCCTCACTCACCCATCGCCAGACCTTATTCTCGCCGTCATGGAACTGCATCAAACGCGATTGGATGTAAAGGAGACGAAGGAGATGTACGACGAAGGGGACAACGGCCTGACCCACGACTAAAAATCGCGTGGTGCATTACTCACTTACTCACTCTCACTCCCTCACTCACCCCGCGCCAGACCTCGTTCCCACTGCCAACGAACTAGATCAAACGCGACTATATATAATAGAGACGAAGGAGATTTACGACGAAGAGGACAACGGCGTGACCCTCTGCCACAAATAGCGTGGTGCGTCACTCACTCACTGACTCTCACTCCCTCGCTCACCCCGCGCCAGACCTCGTCTCACTGCCAACGAACTAGATCAAACGCGACTATGCACGAAGGAGACGAAGGCGATGTACGACGAGGACAACGGCGTGACCCTCGGCGAGAAATCGCGTGGTGCGTCACTGACTGACTCACTCTCACTGTCTCACTTACCCCGCGCCAGACGTCGTTCTCACCGCAACGAACTAGATCAAACGCGACTATATATAAAAGAGACGAACGTGATGTACGACGAGGAGGACAACGGCGTGACCCTCTGCCGCAAATCGCGTGGTGCGTCACTCACTCACTGACTCTCACTCCCTCGCTCACCCCGCGCCAGACCTCGTCTCACTGCCAACGAACTAGATCAAACGCGACTATGCATGAAGGAGACGAAGGCGATGTA
>JBBPOJ010000039.1:0-59519 GCA_038091395.1 Leccinum rimulosum
TATCGCATGTCAAGTCGTTGACTACCCCACTGGGACGACGTCGGTCAATCTGTCGCCGTGTCGGAACGGTTGCCAAGTAAGTAATATAGAGTGGAGTTCGACCCGACCACCCGGTGAGGGGCGGATCAATTGCATCATTCAATGAATCGCATCAAATCAATCTGTGTTCGGGCTCACCCTGGTGGTACCGCCGTTCAGCCTCCTCAGGCCCCTCTGCTTCATGACGTCGGTGCCAAGGTCCAAGGTCCAAGGTCCAAGAAGCTTATCTCCACAGTTACATGATACGGTAGGACTTTCATGACCGATGACTCGGACTCGGAAGTCCGAAGAGAAGCTATTGAGGGACGTACAGGCGCCATCGCGATAGGCTCGGTTCCAAAGAACGTTACATATGTACGTTGTCTTTGATTCGGTATTCTCGTAAGGTGTGACCGTATCTGAAGGAACGTGGCCCGGGTGGGGACAGGAAAAGAACTAATAGTGATTTCTTTTTGTTGATCGTTGAAGAAGTCGAACTTACGTTGCGGCAAAACTGAGATTATGATTATTCCCATGGCACGCTTACGCTTGGATGATAGCAGATAATCGGAGCTCGAAGTCGAGGCCAACGCCATGCTATCATCGATAACGCCAGCTCAACTGTACCGTGCACGATGTCATGATGGTGCGTACCAACAAGTTGTCAGATTTTGATATATTGACCTAGGTTCTACCACCGAACAACCCAACGCTCAGTGTAAAAAGCTCACGTAGACGGGACATCTTAGATTCTTACTAGAGACGACTATTCTAGGTGTTCACTTTTTAAGTATTAGGTCTTCTCGATTGAAGTTCTCGATCCGGTGTGACGCAAGGCTAAAGGGTCGCGCATCCCTGTATTGGTAGTACGTACACATGCCATGATAAGTGGTGGACAAAGAGTTGGCTGGCCAACGGCACCGACTCGGATGCACTCGCCGCCAACGTGCTGGTATGTGCCACGTTTTTCGGTTCATGGCAATTGTCACGTCAAAGCGGCTCGGAGGACGCCATCATGATTGACTTGGACTCGAACTGCCAATCAGACATTCGTCATTCGACATGCCAGTCTAGTACTTGGAATCGGATCCGAGTCTGCGTGTTCAAAGTTTGTGCGCCAACTAGGGCTCGGTGAAAAACTCCTTCCCAGGGTTTCACACAGTTTAAAACATGTCCCATCCCTCAGGAGGTTTTTGACACGACAGTGTTTGACACTGTTTGTGCATTCTAACTACAAAATACCCTATGTGAACGTAAAGGACCAGTCAACAGACACATCAATGGGTTCAGAATTTTGAGTACCTCAGAATATGTCTCAAAATGTAATTGTATTATAAAATATAATGGCTACCTATTTTGAGGTTACATATAATTTTACATTTTAAGTGGTCGCATAATAGCTACACAAACTTGAAACTTAAACTTTTCAATGTCCCAAAAGGAAATCAATAATAATAACATATACAGATGACATAATGTCTCTGATAAGATTATCTTCTCGAATTACATGTTCTGCCGCCACAAATATTATATTTTGGGAGGTCAGAAAATGTTATCTAAAATATAATATTTTTCTGAACTACATAATATATGATTTTGTGCGAGAGAAGATAATCTTATCAGAGACATTATGTCATCCGTATATGTTATTATTATCGATTTCCTTTTGGGACATTGAAAAGTTTAAGTTTTGTGTAGCTATTATGCGACCACTTAAAATGTAAAATTATATGTAACCTAAAAATAGGTAGCCATTATATTTTATAATACAATTACATTTTGAGACATATTCTGAGGTACTCAAAATTCTGAACCCATCGATGTGAGATTGTCCTGCAGTGCCAGTGGCCAAAGTGCGACTGCCAGAAGACTCGACAGTTTCGGTAACACCCGACAGAGGCTCGAGAGGCTTGTCAGACAAGAGGTCCAATAACCTTGCAATACTGAGATTTGCTTCTTTCTCAGCACAAAGCGAGTCACCAGAACATCCAAGATAATCCAGATCCTGCTCGACCGCAGTATTATTCCCATCCAGCCAACCAGAATCAACATCATCTGGTACTGCGGAAGTGCTCTCTGAGCCCAAATTCGAGTCTCCGAGTTGACAAGCTGAACTTGTACCCGTTGGCAAATTCTCCAAGTCTGTGTCCGAGTGTCGGCTGCACAGATCACGAAACCTAAGCATACTGAGTTTTCTCGGCTCAGCCTGCTGCTGTCGACAGTTGTGCCCATGAATGATTGTAAATAAAGTGGAGAGAACTGTCTCAACGTACACCTTGTTGCTCCATAAGAGCCCATTGATGCACTTGGACTTGATTGATCAAAGTTGAGCTCGTTTGGCTGCTTCGAAGAGCAGAGTTCAGCCATGTCATTGTTGAAGCAGTTCGCTCATCTGCCATTGAGTTGACCATCACCACAAAAAGCTTTGTGGCGAAATACTGTTGAAATAATCAGCCCTGAAGAGTCCATTGAGCACGTCAAAAGGAAGTTACCGCCAGAACATCAGTGTCATTGTGTTCCGAAAAGCTGTGCCAATATCCTGCGACATTCATTTGCGTCGACGATGATCGGTTGAATGGCCAAGCGCCTTTGGCATATGCAATGAACTGTTCCTTCAGCCGTAACACTGCAATGTGTACATCATGGTCACATATTTTATCACCTTTCTGCTCATATTCAATGCGGAGTTGAGACACGAGAAAATTGCCAATCCTTGTCAAGGTATCAGTTGTGGAATCCTGAACAGAGACAGAGGTCTGAGGGTAACCACTCGAGACAGATTGGATTCGGATACTTGGGACTGCAAGTGGATTGGCATGCTTGAGGATACCCGAGTCTCGATTGTCTAAAAACCAGTACATCATGAATCAGATTCATGATAGAGGGAGAGAGCAGTATCATGATGTCACGTACATGGAACAAGAAAAAAGGCAGCAACAAAGATATCTGAGGGTCCAGCATTGATCATCTGATTAAAACGGTAGTTGCAAAGCTTCCAAATTTTCTCCAGTACATGATTTGGAAGGTGAGCGAGATTTTTTTTGCTAAGCTCCACAAAGGCAGATTTGCAAAAGCTGCTGAGTCGAGGCATCTTGTTGCTTTTGCAGGGGGACCAGTAACTGCAAGCAGTTGTTGGAGTGTGAGCTGGAATGAGAGTGTCTCAGCCATGTCAGGAAGAAACGAATTATTGACGTCCTTCAGAAAACTGGTTAATTGAGCTCGACTCTATCAGATTACAAACAAGCTCACCAGAACAACTGTGGTGCCATTTCCACAAAGTTTCCGAATTGCAGGGAAACAACGCTGCACCGATACCCCTGAAAAGTATATTGTACCAAAGCGGGTGTTACCGATTGCCATGAGCCCCTGGGATATGCGGTGCCTCTTGCGAGATGCCTTGAGCTTTGTATTTGCAAACATTGACTTGTGGAAATATTTAACAACCCGACGAGTTGTTTTGATGACCTGGTAGTAATCCGAGTAAATCTTCGACGAGCATTAAGTTACATCACTAAAATATGAGATAAGACAAATGTCCTTTACAAGGAGGTTCATGCGGTGGCATGGATCAGGTATATTTGAAATCCAAGGGTATTTCTCCTGGATCTTCTTCCGAGTAAGTTGAGTATTTCCTGTATCGTCCGAGCAAATTGCAGAAAAGCACTTTGGTCCAACATGACTTATAAATTATAATCTGTCGTAAGATGCAGATAACATATGTAAATATTGAAATAAATGAATATAGCATAACTCGGGCATACCTCATTGAGCATGGCAAATACTAGTAGGTGATTTGCCGTGTGAGATTCTCCGGATGCCTCGTGTCCATCAAAAAGAAACACAAGACGTTCGGGAGTGATAATATGAATGGTATAGATTGATTCCTGGCGCTGAGTGGTTTGGCCATCAAAGGTAATGCTGAGGTTGGTGCAGGCTCGGAGATGACTGAGTTGTTGGGTACGTGCAAGCGCAGCCTCTGCTGGTATTTGATATTGCTCTAGTTTCAATGCCGAAGTGGGAGAGTATGTGGGAACAGCATGTGCCCACAATGTTTTCCATTCTTGAACTTGGTTGACTTTTGAAGGGGGAATGCCGCCAACACAGAACAGACGCACAATATCTGCGTCGAGTTTCTTGGTGAGTTCACTGGAGCCTGCTTTTCCACTGGCACAGTCGATGGCAAAATGCCAAGTCCAAGTCCCGACAGCCCACTAGCGTTCGCTCGAGTCTTTGCTGACAGAGCTTGCGCAGCTAGCCCACCATCAAGTTGTTCCCAAAGTTCATGGGGCAGATGACGACATGTAGCTGCATGAGCCGTTATCCTTCTTCAAGTTTTGATGTGGTTCTGACTCTTCCAGGCAGTGGTACAGCCATCAGAAGTCCCAGCGCAGCGAAAGATGTTCACCTTGTTCAGGTCATCACGTCGATGGCAGCGTATAGCAAGGGCAAGCAATGGATTGTCACCAGGGCGACCTCCTTGACCTTTTGAAGCCGGCTCGGGATCATCGATATAGTCAGTGGGGTTGATTCTGAGGTCGTCCTGACTTTCTGATGGCTCCAGACTTTGATTCAAATGCAACAGTATGGGTTCCGAGCCACTTGTGGATGACTCGGCAAGCAGATGATCCACCAAGGCTGAGAAACTAGGTATCTAATCTCCATTAGTCGACATGAACAAGGTCACAATTTCTACTTGGGCATGCTTACAGCTACATTTGTAATCCTATAGTGATACTCTGCCACTTCTAACAAGTCCTCCACCCATTTCTGAAGGATGGCAGAGCCTGGGTCTATGCTGAGTTCACGTGCAAGGGCATCAACAATGCAAGGATTCTATGACATGGCCGTGAAGAGGATTGTTCGAAGACATGGTTGGGCTTAGAAACATAGACAGTCTGGAGAACACTAGTGTCGAAAATTCAACCAATTTATGTTGTCAGATGGAATGTTATTTGATGGGCTGTCATATGTTTTTGACACCCATTTTTTGGCCTCGAGTTATGGACATGTTAAAAACTAGTTTTTAACATGTCAAAATAAACATGTCAAAACTAGTTTTTAACATGTCAAAAACAGAGGGTGTTAAAAACACTTGAGTTTTTCACCGAGCCCTAGTGCCAACGCCGCCAAGTGTAATTGCACCGTTACATAATTTTGATTCTGTGTCGCTCAGCCGAATCCTCGTGATGGCGAGAGAGGACCCCACATTTGGTATGTACCAACGTGGGCACCGCATGGCAGTGAATAAGTGCCGGTGGGATACCCCGAAAGGGTCCTTCCTGCCTGAGTAACCTGTGGGAATCGCCCCCACCTTCCTTTTCCCTCCACCACCATCCAGGAATCTCCCTCCTCCCCACTCATTATTGCCCCAAATGCAACCAATATATCCGGGGTCGTGCCCTCACATGTCACTACTAGCATCTGGCCAACTCCCTCGATAGGGCTTAAGATTGGTAGCCAGTGGTACCCTAAACGGTCTCGGAGGGGCAGCGGTAGGGGTAGTGGAGCCTCCTGACGAGAGCTTTCACAGGCTCGAAACTGCTACTATCCCGCTCCCTTATCTGTCCCTACTCGTACTGTAGACCGTACCCTCTAATGGCCGATCGCCCAATCCCAATCCTCGGATAGGTCAGACAGACGAGCAAACAGACTGACTGCCCGAGTATCCTCTCCTCACACACAGACCTCTCCCGTAGATCCCCCATGTGAGGCTAGCTACGATGTGATGGAGTCACATGGCTAGGTATAAGCAAAAGTTGAGGAGGCGGTTTATCACACAACAGCCCCTACTTCACATACATCCAAAGTATCAGTATTCTAAAAAAATTGTATTGTTTAACAGTGAATCGTGTCCTAACTTTAGGCTGACCAACTCAACCTGGGTCATGAACCCATTTCTATCCAACTTGAAAATGTCAAGATTCTGATTCATCTTCAACACTGTCTTCATCTTTCTCAACAATAGCTATCCAAAATCTTGACCCTCCTATGAGCTGGATCTCAAAGATTCTGAGCCCATCTGGACTCAGAACTTCAAGTATGGAAACATACTCTTCATCTTCCAAGTTCCAGGTCAGGCATGGATCTGGGCTGTTGTTGTATTATTTTTGGGATGGAATGGCAAGATCAGTGATGCCTCATCTTGAATGGACCCTGGGGGATAGTCTATAGACAAAATTCAGGAAAACATGAATAATTTTGGAGGGAGGAATTGCTTCAAGGGATTGGAACTCCAGGACATCTGACTCAGAGTAGGACTGAGTCATCATCAGTTGTATATTACATCCTTTTGTTTAGCTCATGGGTGAGTCATTCAAGTTGGCAGCAAAATGATCACACTGCCACATACATAAATACTCAGTTGCATCCTCTACTGTTACTGTCAGTAGTACCAAATAACATGAATTCTGTGGGACTTTGAAACCTTCCTGTTTTCTTGATTTACAATCAAGTTGGGGTGATCCAAAATGTATCCTTGACTTCAATATCCACTATGACTCTGATAGTCTATGAATGATCTACTACACTCATTTAATAGGGGCCTGTCACAGGTTCAGGTGATCCACTGCTGTATGTGTTGGACTAGTGGGTATACCATATGGGTATGGTACCTGTGACCATTTTCTACTTGATATCTTATCCAAATGCTTAGAAAATGGCACCAATAGGATTGTGAGAATTAGAGCTATAACTTTTATTATGACACCAATTTTCTTCTTAGGTAATACCTTTGAACAAATATAGTAGTACTATGTCAAATGATAGGCTACCATGCTTTCAATATTTGTTGCTGAGTTAGTCCATGATCATTTTCAGGCCAGCTCATGCTTTAAATAAGGTAGGTGTCATTCATTTTCTAACAAACAATGACAAAGGCAAAAATAAAAATAAAAATAAAAACAAATCCTATTGGATTGTAAGTATGAAAGCAACTTATACAAAATGTATAATGGAAGCAAAATAACATTTCATATAAAATGAAAGTGGAAGCTGTTGCTACTTTTTAATTTTTTTGTGAGTTTCGATCTGCTCTATCTGGCAGCATCATTGGCACCACCAGCAAACTGCCAAAACACCAGTTGTCACACTGCGTCACCACACATGGTGTTTGTAGAAAATGAATGACACACCTACCTTATCTATTGCTAGGTTACTAAGCCCATGAACATCTTTGGGATAGCCATGGTTTAAATGTTTATTGCTGGGTTAGTCCATCAACATCTCTAGGATAGCCCATGCTTTAAATATTTGTTGCTGGGCTAGCCTGATGATCAACATCTCTGAGATAGCCCACAATGTGAGTATCTATTACTGGGCTAGCCCACAGTGTTTTAAATGTTTATTGCTGGATTAGTCCATTTTTCTTTGTAAACTACTTTCTAGTGCTAGTATTTCTATCTATTGCATTTGGCCAGTATTAATTTCATAATTGCTTGTGTTCCAGATGACTACTCTTGCTAGCAGCTCGTTAAAAATTCTGTTACCTGTATTCATGTGAAATTTTAGTTTTCCATTTGATTTTGTATTCTTCCAATTGATTATATAGCTATTTTCAGCACAATGAAATAAATATTTATCTGGCTCTCCTGTGGCAGTTGTTCAAACTCCTGAAACCTGATGGATAGGCCAGCCCAATGGGGTATAGGAATAGGCCCATTGATAGCTATCATACAATGAGTTTGTTTATGATGCTAAATACATCACAAAATGAGGCAAAAAAAAAAAAAAGACTCCTGACACCCAATGGGTTATGGTGATAGTCCATTGGTAGTAGCTATGGGATAGCCCAGAAAAAATGACCCTAGACACTCCTAGAGTGGTGGGTTAGCCCATGAACACCTTGCGATAATCCCAAATGACATAAGAGCTAGCCTATAAATTGTCAAAACATGCATATATTTGGGCTAGCTCAAAAGAAATGGTGGGTAAACCCAATCAGAAATCTACATGGCTTTCTCACACATCTCATTGGGTTAACCCAAACATAGGCCAGGGGGACCTTGAGAGACCAACCCTTAACCCCCTGGTAGGTAGGCCTATGCTCCCATCAAATATAAAGGACCTAAGAGCCTCCAACAAGTAGGTGACTAAAGTGACACAACTATTCATTGTTTCACAAGAAAGGATGGTATTGAATGCATCTGATATTTTATCAATTGTGTTTAACCTATTTTAATGGGATTGCTTAGGAATTGAGGTACTTTGAGTACAAGTGCTTTAAAGACACTATTGACAATATTCTATGGGACCGATTCCAGTGTGGCAATATGTCACCAGTGGACTCCTTAATACCACTGTTCATGTTAATGGTCACTTCATACATGGCTGCTTTGGAACTCCGATAAACTGGTGTAATTGCACCCAAAATGATTTCAGATGACAACTTCCAGGAACTTCCAGGAGTTGTGCTGAAATATCCACACACACATGGTTTCACTCTTTTCAGGACATTTTATGGCATGTAAGGAATTCAACAGACATTGTGACAAGATGATGTCACTTATTAGATCAAAATGTGGTGAGCGTTGTAGAGCCCAGTAGGCCTTTGTGTGTATAATCCCTATTTTTCATGCTTTCCAGATCGTATTCCCCTCCTTCCTACCTATCTCCAGCCTTCTTTTTATATAGTCCAGATGTTTACTTCACGATACCGATAGTTCTGTACACCCGGACCAACCTCATTTCGACCAGTCACTGCTTGTCGCAGACCGGCAACTCCGAGTCTTTCTTTACCTTAGACTTACATTTTCCTTTTGTTTTGTTTTGTTTGTGCATCACTATATCTACTTTCGATGTAGCTACACAGTCCCGGGAATGCCCGGCAACTATAAAAATCTTGTATCTAGTTCTGTACTGGAGTTTTACAAATCTATGGATCTCCACGAGTTACTGCCTAGTACCTTCCTATCACTTCCCTTCGTCTCACAGCTCACTACCTGTTCCTCCTCACCATCTATTGCATTGCCGATGCACCAGACTACCTGTCACCCTACTGGACTATGACCAGGCTGCTTTCAGCATCTCCAGACTATCATTGGACCCCCCAAGTCACCCTTCTCCAGGAATTGGAGAGGCTTATGCAAGAGAACTATGCAGCACACCTCGCAAACCCAAACAACCTATTATCGAATGTCACACCAAGATTGGCCCTATCCTGCGCATGCCCTCTCATCAATACCCTATCCGCCGGCGTGCTGACACACATGCCATTCTCCATGATTCCAGGTGTGATATCGACTGCATTCATTTGAGTTCACATTAAATTATTTTAATCAGCCTACTTTCTCTCCACATGGACCCATGAAGCAAACCTACATACACTTATTGCAGGGGAATGCACAATTTCCCTAGCAAGACATATTTTAATAAATCGTGTCTCGCTCGATGTGTTGGTCAGTTGGCAACCACCTCGAGTTTGATATCGGGACAATTAGCTCTGTTGTAGATGAAGTTCTCGCACATTATATTAGAAGGTTCAACACCATCTCCTTTGTTGATGATCCCCTCCGAACTCCCTGGACCTCTTTAGGGACGAGCCTATTGCCAGGCAAACCCCTTACACCTGCTAACTAACACCCCCTTAGTTAGTCTGTTGTTTCTACAGCATGTCACTGAAGTGCCATACAATACAGATTTCTAATAATCTAGAAAAGATCCAGAATGCCCAGTGTGGTAAATCCAATCTTTGAGGCAGGTTGAGCAGATAACTTAGGATAACAAGAAATAAAAGAATAAGATTAAAATTGTAAGGGCTTACCATGTGAGACAATTTTCCAAAAGGAAGATGAGCAGAGTATTGTAGTACTCTGGCAAAGATGAGAGGCCCTTCACAAAAGGTTCTTGGTGGTCAACATTCACAGCAGGGCTATTAACCTCTGGCACTGCTGCCATATCACTTGACAAGTGAGGATGTTTGGAAGGAGGAGATAATTAGACCTTTGATGAGCTTGGAATGATTAGGGTAACCTTCACCTTTGCTTTCCCTGCTGGTTCCACCTGCTCTCCAGTAGAGTTATCTTCTTTGTGAGAGTCAGTTTTCATATATCAGTACTTCTGTCAAAGAGGTGGTTGTTTCTCCACTCATGGCAAAAAAATGGAAGGTAACCAGTCTTTGCTTTGAGGAAGCTCAGGATTGGAAGACCCTTTTCTGCATGAGAGGACCAGTGGTCCCACAATGCATTCATCTCCAAGTCTTTCCTTGAAAACTTGGAAGAGTCAGCAACAACAAACCCTTTAGAAAGGTAGTCTACATCAAGTTATTCTTCTGGAGACTTCAAGGCCAAGAGCAGCCAAGGGACTGGCAACATGCACTAATGCAGCTGTTCCTTTGCCCCAACCAGCATACTCACCAGATACAACCAATTTGATCAGGGTGAGGTCCTTTGATAATCATTTACAATTTGTCTACTAATTCATTTTGGGTGACAAAACCCATACCCTTACATGATGAAGTTACATCCTATCAGTCTAGGAGGCAAATGTAAGCTTTTCCAGTGCATCAAGACTGGCTCAGGAGTGAATGTAGTTCCTTGGCAGGCTGGGATAGGCTCCCAGGCCAGCCTAAGCCTGTTCAAGTTGAGGAGAATGTCTGTAAGTTTTACCTGATTTGACTTTTATTATGCAACCAAAGTAATCATCACTATAGCAGGTTGAAGTTATCTCCAGCCTGCTGGAGGTATGAGTGAGGACCACAGGCAGCCTTTAATAAGTGATGCCAGTGTTACTCTGCTGATTGTAAGTTTTTTTTCCACTTTTATAAGAACTCACTAACAATTCCCACCTAATGATACTAATAATCATGGTGGAGTTGTAGTAGCTGGATCTTCTGGTACTGGTTCCAATATGGTAGAGCCCCAGCCTCAAATGCTGGTACCTAGTGCCAGTGAACCACAGTCTGACACTCATTTCTGTGGGAAAAATTGTAAGTGTTCACTCTATCATATCATTGGCACTTTTAGTATGATCTAGAATTTTTATTTTTATTATAGCTTCATTGGTTGATGCTCTGAATTCTGCTCAAGCACCCAACTGGATTATCTTATTCAGACGGGCTGCAGAGGTTCTTTGTATGAGCCTTCATGAAAGAAGGACTGGGGCCAGCATAACCTCTTCATTCAGAGAGGAATTTCTGGTGGATACCCTGATGAAAGTCTTCCATAAATATTCAACACTGGCAGACTCATTGGAATATGGTGAGTTCACTCATAGTTGTAGATTTCACTACTAAAAGTTTATTATTTGATCCAAGTTCAAGTGACCCTACCTGGTTCAAGGAATCAGACAGCTCACACTCACCTGTCTGATTTAGCTTTCAAGACTCGCCTCATTAAGGAGCTTAAGGAGGTGACAACCAAGTTCACTGTGTACATTTGGTCCAAGGCCATATACCGTGTCAAAAGTCCTATCCAAGCTCCTAATGGTCAAGTCTTCAGTCTTCTTTTTATTGGTGAAAGGATCAACCTCAATGAGCTGGAGTTGTGGACCACTAACTCAGGGAAGCACAGATATGGGGTCTTCCATCAAATGGCAAGATCAACTTGAAGAGATTGCTAGAGTAGAAGTAAGTGTTTCACTGGCATTTGTCCTATATCAAATTTCAGCTAGCTTACTAAGGCCTAAATTTCTAGAAATCATTTGGCCATCTAGAGTTCTGTAGTGTCAGATACAATTACTTACGCAAAGTGCAAACCGTCATCCACTTGTTCCTGGCCAAATCAATTGGCCTGTGTAGTGCTCTTGCTTGTTGGCTTGTTACCTACCAACTAATCGGGATACCTAACCAGTGGCATGGGACAAATCAAAGGGTTACCTGTATTGGCATGAGATCTTGGACAGGCAAACCAAATAGTTTGCAATCCCAGTCATACAGAGTTGTTGAGGAAAATGAATTCTGGAGACATTTCATGTCAAATTTTGGTACACCAGCAATGTCTTGCCTATCAAGCACTTCATTTGCATTTACCATACCATGCCAACTTGGATGTATACCTTATCAGCTGTTGTGGTATGTTTGCATGCCCACTACATCATTGAAAATGACACTAATGATTGCTTCTGAGTCTGTAGCTCCTTTGTGCCTGCCAGCGGGTTGCAACAGGGCGAAAGCATAAGTTGGAAATGCTTTGCCGTTCTCTGGCACCAGTTTTGGTCCCATCTTTATGGGATTGTGCCAGTGAGTAGTTGTGCCGTGCCTGGAAAAGATCAGACCAATTGTATTGTCCAATAGAGATATGCTAGCAAAGCCAGAGAACCATCTGTCATCAATCCCCCTGGTATATGTCCCCCCTTCTGGGCAGACTGCTGATCCCAGGCTGTCCAAATCCTCATCATGATTGTATGTCTACAGTTTCATGATTGTCAATGATGGCATGCTTGATATCATTCCTAATTCCATTTTTCAGGATTTCAGAATCATGTGATGTAATCTTTGATATGTGATATGTGAGTCCAGTATGCAATGATCACACCTGAAACATGACAATCAAGAATGAGAGTGAACTATGTATGCAGGACTACTTGTAAACTACCATTACACATTATGTGGAATTTTGAAGCAAATAAGAGGGTTCTTGTGTAAAATGATTGCATCTATAGGCTGAATAAATGTCAATGCACCCCACAACCTGAGTCCCTTTGTTGTTAGCAATACAGCCATTTCTGAATTACCTCACCTGCATTGTGTCCAAAGTGATGTACACAATGGCATTATACCTCTCAAGATGTGTCATGTCCTCCAGAAATCTCTTGAGGAACTTGTTGAGCTTAATATTGTGCACAATAATGCTCTTCATGAGCCTTGAGACCAGCTCACTAGTATAGTCAAGGATCAGCCAGAGCATCAAAGACGATCAAATTTTCTATATTGAACCTATATTAAATAAATGACACAAAGCAAATATTGCTGCAACACTACAGGGTGGTGGCCACCATGTCCAGCACCCCCCTTCCTATTGGTACTTATCTTGGAAGGCAAAGAGCCCAGGAGATCCTGGGTCTCTAAGCGCAGAGTACAGCAGGTTACAGATATCACTAAGTCATTGAGTGCTTGTAGAAGCCTCAATGTACCTTGAGTAAGTTCATTGATTGCATGGTTTCAATGGCCATCTAACTGGTCGAGTGGTAATTGGTGCGACCGCTGTGCCAGATCGACGTGTATACTAGTCGAAAGCTAGTTAATTATGAGCACCTAAACTCTTTGTGATTGAGGTGTCACTCACCAAAGCCAAAGTCTTTGCTAGTAAAGCCAAGACACTGTGGTTATCCAGTTCAACAAGCGGACCCCACAATGTGATCACATTTGGTGAGCCTCCTCTGGCCAGTCAAACACCCAATGCATAAGGCACATCTTCATCTTGAGATAATAGCATGCAGGAAATGGTAGACGGCTATGTTTCCAAACCAAACAATCCTATCAACTTCAAATGTGTGCCAAATCTGGCAACCATAGTGACCGTCCCACTGGATGGAGAAGTTTGCCCAGGTGGATTCATTCCTTCACACCATTGTCTCATGAGAGCAATGGCCCAGGGAATCAACAATTGACGGTGGATTCATGGAATATGGATGACCATCTTGGAAAACAAGTGGTTGAAGGTGTAAGAGAGAACATATCTTCAGTTGATGGAAAGATTTGCGAAACCAAGATCTACAGAAAATGCTTCTTCAAGTTTGAAAAGTAGGGCATACTTGGGCTCTTGGCCTTATGCATGGCCCAGTTTGTTTGTCTGTGAAGCTTATCAGAGGTATTCCTGCCTAAAGGTTGCTGTGTGGGGGTCTACTATCATATTTTTGGTGGTTCACAATGCATCAATCTGTGGAAGTTTCACAAGTTCTTAGCAGCTGTAAAAGAGCTCAATCTCAGTGGTGTATAGCATCTTCTATAATGGACTGGCACTTTGCTGATTCCACTTGTGAGTTTTTCTCACTCCTGAAATTTCTACACACTTTGCAGAAGTTCTTCTTTGATCATATACTCAAATGGTGTAAGAAGAGCCGGATCCCAACAAGTCAGATTATCACAGAGTCATCACAAGTGAGTTGGTAGTACACAGCATTACTCAAATGTGATGTCACATGTAAAGAATATAACAGGTCAAGAGCACCAGTACTTGCAACAGACAATCATTACAACTATTTCTGGACTAGTCTCTCTGAAGGACTGTGTTCAGGCTGTCTCACCAGTTCCAGAATACCCCAGAGACTTCCTACACTCCCAACAAAACAACCAACTGGTTAGGCACAAGGTTTTGCGAGAATTCTCAGGCCCTTACCAGCTCTTGAAACCCACTGGCCATCTAGTAGCTGCTGTGGATGAATAGGACAAACCACTAGAATTGAACAATGCAGCACAACCAACATTGCTCAGGATAGTCAGCAATATAAGGGCCAAATCCATAAATGGCATGATGATAGTGACCATCAGCACATATGGTGACCTCTGGCTTAGACATCACTGGGTGCATAGTATCAAAGATGACTCTCAAAGATGTATGAAATAGATGTCGGCGAAATTTGCGAAACTCAAGGCTATTTTGATGTTCCTTATTGGCTTGGATTAGATCAACAGTAATTATTCAATTGTGAACAGTTAAAGCAAACACTTCAGGAGAACCTCAAAAGGTAATTCAGAGTGGAGGGGTACACATGCTATGGTTACGTGCCTATATGTTGCTTATATATCAAGATATGAGATCAATTGGTGATGGAAATGAGATCAGAACAGGTGTGGTGATTGAAGATGAAAGCTCATCTCAGGGACACTTAGATCAGCCACTTTTTTCCAACCACTGGTAAATTCAAGACCATTTTTTGTCATGCATCACAACACTAGTATATCTCTGCCAATTCTGGTGCACACTCTGCATAGATTGATGTTGCATACTGATGCAAATCAAAACAATGATCAGATCACATACTGAACCCAAAGTGTATGAAAGCACCACAAGAGCTTTGTTGCTGAGTGCCATTAGAGGGAGCCATTTCCACTCTCCTTGATTATTGTTCTTATAAGTTATACCACCTTGCAGCTGGACTTCAACAGCCATAAATTCTGGAATTTCTAGATATTGCCTTGCAATCCAACCTCACATTGCCCACTTTTATGGAGATCTTTCAGAAGGTAATGCAGCCTGATGGCTCTGAGTGTTTCGAGCGAATCAAGCAGTACAGCATGTTTTCCATGAAGTGGATCTCATCTAATGTAAGTGTCATTCGAAAAACAACTAAATTAGACTGATCCAGTCACTGGAGATGGTTGGGTAATGATGTCAAAATGGTTTTGAAGCTGTCAAAAGTCAATATCTTCTTTTTTATTTTGATTGCATGGCTAATGATTAACAGTTATGGATAGCCCTCAGATGGTTTGAGGATGGTTTTTATGATCTCTATTCTGAATTTAGTCTATAAGCTTATCAAGGATTCATACTAGGTACCTATCATACTATGGCCCAGTCCATTTTTGTCATTTTTTGTCATCATGTATATTAGCTTTCTATGTTGCCTTTTTTTGCAGTGAACCTGACATGTCAGTAGCATTGAAGATCATTACATAAGCACCAATTAGAGCTATGACAGGGTATTACAAAAAGCAACTACAAACTCACAGCAGCTTATGCTTTTCACTTGATTTCACTTCTTTCCCCTCTACAACTGTCAACTCTAGCATATAAATATAGATTATTGTGGATCACTTGTGTGATTTGTCATTTTTTTTCTCTAGTTTTTTTTTTCCATGGCATTCTCTTTTACATGAGACCTATGTGCATATGTACATTAGCATGCCAAGCTTTGCAAGGTACTACATACAGTAACATACCTGGAGAATTCAATGTACAAGTTCATAACAATTTATAGTCAGCTTACTGTTGCTTTTTCCTGAGTGCTGGTACTTTCTCACTATCATCTGCTTCTTTTTGGATAATAAGAATGAGTATTTTCAACAATAATGTGTCTATACATACCTTATAAAGTTCTAGATTTGAGGTGGGAAAAATCTTGTTAATGAGGTGGCCAACAGAAAGATGTATGTTGTCATGGACAACACCAGGTTGCATGTGCCATATGCTGAGCTCAGCAGTGAAAACAGTTCACCTGAGTATCTGCCAAGGTCAATGAAACAAGCTCCTCAGCAAAAACGGCCCTATAATATCTGCTATCATCTTCCGCTTCCTCCAAAGTGCATGGAGATAAAGTATTCATCACAACATCCAGAAGGGATTCCTCAGGAGCTAGTTGATTCTCTTGATGCAGTTGAAGTGCAGAGAGAAACATCCTGTGCCTCTCCAGAGCTTCAATCTCAGATGTAGTCTGTGCGACTCGGTGGATGATGGTGTCACAATCTGCCCATTTTGCTTCATAGGCTTTCATGAGGAGTTCTTGGGGAAATTTAATGAGGGCAGCTTGCAACACATCTTTGCCCTAGTTTCATCTGTTGAGATGGAGTGTAACTTCTGAATCAATGATAAGTTTACCTCTTCAATATCATCTAGTACTGTTATGGTGAGGTGAGACGTGGAACCAGTTGTCCTTGCAGCAAAGCAAAGTTTGAGAGGAGTCAAACCTCCTCGCGATGGATACGGCCAATATTGGGGGAGTGTGCGGGAATGCTGTTGTGAAATATGTTCCCTAACAAAGGAACCTGATGGGCTGGATGGGCTGCTGCAGGTGGGGGGGGGGGGGAACCACATCAGCAACATGAGGATTTTGTCTGACTTAACTGACAATGACTGAAATGACTGACATCAGTAAAATCAGAAACATCAGGTCAGTCAGAGTCTCAGATCATATCAGTAAATCAGAGGAATGCTTACTGACAGCAGTTCTCCACTCTATAATATTTTCAGTGACAATTAGAATTACATTACATCAGGCACTGCAATCGCTCAGTTATGTCATGCATTCATTACATCAGAATTTAATGTTCTCATTTGAGTCAATTTCACTTAAGCCAACATGGAACAACACTTGATAGGAAGAATGTGAATGTTTCAAGAATGCAATCATGCAAAAACAACCCTTTCCCTGCCAAGGGAATGATCAGAAAAATAACTGACAGAGAGCCCTTACTTACAAGCTTCTCAGGATCTGTCTCTTCATCAACACTCTTCCACATGTACAGGTAGATTTTAGGAAGGATGGGGTATTTACGCCCATTTGAGTCAATGCCTTCTACAGTCCAGTTGCAGGACCGCAAAAAGACCAGCAACCGAACTGGACTGACATTGGTTGCAACCGGACTGCAGTTGCCAGACTGTTGCCTGATTTTGGATGCTCCATCAGTCCAGTTGCATGAGATGTTGAAAAATAAAAGACCAGTTGAAGACCAGTTGCAATTGGTTACACATGGGACCCGTTGCACTGTTTGGTAATCAGTCTGTGACTGCCTGAGTCACTGCACCTACCCCAATGTCCCTGAATATTCCCATGATTTTAGCAATATATTTTGAATTTATGTGACATGATCAATGATTTATCGACATCCAACTCGAAATTGATCATATCACTAGCACGAATATATGTATTGGTGTGATTAATAGCTCATTTTGAAGCCAGGAATCACTTCTAAATGTGCAACTCATTGGGGTCCTGATATGAACCAAAGAGGAAGGTACGGAAATGTCCACAACAGGAAGGTATGAAACTGCACATATTATGGGGGTCCTGAAATGCGCGAAACCTAGGGGTATGGGACTGGTGGTCAACCGGTTGATCCTGAGACCAGTTGAAACTGGTTTTCAACTGATGCACCACCACTTTCAACCAGTTGCCATCGGTTTTGGTTGCAGTCCAGACTATTTGCTGGACTATTAGGACCAGTTGCAGTCTGGTCTTTTCAAAAAATGAAAAAAGACTGGACCGGACTGGACTTTTAAACACTGAACATAATCAGTTCGGTTTTGAGGAATCACGAACTGTTTGAATTCCTCAAAGAAGCCATTGACTGCTTTCTGAGCAGCCTCAGTTAGATCTCCCTGCCAGTTGAATGTTTTCTGCTTCAACTTTCATGAAGCAACATCAATTAATGAAAGGCAATATAACAGAATAATCTACAGGGCAAAGACAGGCTCACCCCGAAGGGCAACCTTGTGCTCAATCTTCATTATCTGGTCTCACAATCCTTGAGCACATGCAACATGAGCATCATGCTGCAGATCCCAGACATTGTTAACTGTTGAGATGTACGACAACCAACGAGGAAAAAGAATATCACAAAATCTCACCAGGCTCCGAGGAAATTCAGGAAGATCTTCGTTGATGAATCTCTTTGCCTGTTGGCCTTTACATCTTCCTGTCCATACATCACGAGCGAGCTCTGATTCATCACTCTCATCTCCCGCAGATTCAGTATTCTGAGCATTATTGGCAGGCCCTCGATGGCCACGACCACTTTGTATAGAGCTGCCAGTTGGTACCACCACATTTTCTTGTTGTGATTGTTTGTGGGTCAAAGAAAAGGGGAGCTGCTTTGATGATCTGACAGATGACTGCAATGGACTAACCTCTGAGGCAGATTTCGCAGTATTAAACAAAAAGGTTGGTTCGACCTCGGCCAAACCAAAGGTGCCGCAGTCAAAGAAAAACACCTCAGGGTCACAGACTGGACCAACAACTGTGCAGACCGCCATGCCGCATCCAACAAACACCGTCATAGATGACGCGCAGGTAACACCTTACAGTGAAGCATTACGAAAGTCCATTGTTCCATCACATCTATTTGTACTAAATATGGCTCTAATTTGTGTGTACCATTTGAGAGGCGACTGCAAGATCTTTCCATATACAGCAATCAAAAGACGGAAACTTATGCTTTACCTAAGCTTCTGCCTACTGCTACGTGGGGAACTTACTTTCCCAGTAACAATCATCGAAATAAGCTGTGCAACCCGGCTACAAACAAGCCGCTCGTCATTTGGGTAGTCGGACATATTGTGTCCTTATGGTTCGCGAGAAGTGGAATGCTGGAGAGACAAGGATCCATAACTGTGCTGCCCTTGTCAGCTGAACTGGCTAAACAGGGTGTAACTTACTATCAATGTTCTCCAATCCAAATGTTACCAGTGAGAGCTTCCTCTGCGCACGCGAAATACATGCAGCACCGGTCGAAGAAACTTTTAATCCCACATGAGCTATCACTTGGCAATCGTCCCATGAAGACGACCAACCTGTATGTTCATGAGATCAGAGTTCCATGCCATATGAACTTGAAATTCATGATCCATGGCAGGAGCTATTCGGATGCATGTACGACGCCAGGAAGGCCTTCCATGCAAAACAAGTGTGTGCAAAGATGATCTCGTCCTCATTGAATGCAAATTGACACGCTACAGGACCAAAGATGCGGAAAACAAGACTTGGTCCCAACAAATGGAGCTCTGAGCGATCTCTTTGCTGCACAAAGGAGTAGACTGAACAGCGGCAGAGGGCCAAGAGACAGAGCAAATAGATGATATTTGCATTTGATTCATAGACTAGTCAACACAAATCTGCTATTGTACTTGTATCAAATGTCGAGATGTATGATATTTCTTACTCAAAAACAAATCACAATTGTTCATGGCGACAAACAACTCATTCAGTGTAGGTGGATGGACGTTGAACATTGATACACTTAGAATCTGTCTGGAATTACTGATCTAACTCATGAACGAAATAACAAGATTAATAAACAAAAAACCGATGACATGAAACAGATGGGAAGCCAAGAGTGCCACCCCATGCGGCCAACCACAAACTCGCCTGTTGTTGTCGTCGCTGTGTAACAATCCCATATGACACACGCCCCACAAACTGAAGGATCAGTCGATGACGGCAGGGTGGAGTAAAAAAGAATGGGAAAGAAGGGATAAGGGTAGGAGAAGGAGAGAGCCGGCACGCCAAATTGAAGTCATATTGGCAGCGGGCGAGCATAGCATGGACAAGGGCAAGGGAGAGGTGGGCACGCTGGCACGTGGCAGTTGTTGTCATGTCCGTCATCGGCGTGTCAATGCTCGTCAAATGGTGTCCTTGGTTTAACGTACACTGGATGCACTACTAGTAAAGGATCTCGCGCATACAGGCAAGAAGGGAGGTGGGGACATCGCGTTCGTCGTCATCGCAGTCACATCAAGGGGGCATGCACTGGCATGGTGGCATGGACGGCCCCTGGCATCTAGTAAGTGAGGAAGATGGGGAGGGGATAGAGGCAGGCACCGACCTCATCACGTTTGACACTGTCTTCGTGGCATCGTGGTGGGACATCCTCACTGGTGCGCCGTGATGTTGGAACACATCAGAAAAACATTGTAGTAATCTTCAACTGATCACTACCCTGCTTACGATAACACATAGCATACACAACACCGAGAACGTCATCGCTTGTGATATCCTGCACGCCATGCCCATCAAAGTACTTCAGAAACAAGTACGGACAGCTTTCGTCTCCTTGGTGGTACTTCTCTGCGTCAACTATGCAATAAAAACAACCTGAAGTGTCATTCCATGCAATTTGGAGCAATGATGTAGTGATCGACATCTGTGGCGTAAAATATCGACGCAATGAATGCAGGTGGAAATGACCATCTGGTAATTCGTCGACAACAACTGGCATAATACCCGAAGGATTGAATCCTGCTACTAGGTAAGCCTGTATCGTGCGGAAAACCATGAGGAACAATGTGGCGGATAAGTAATGACCTGACCCCTCTTTATCTTGACTGGTTCATCCCATAACTCCTGCGTATGTAACATATCCTCCTTGCAACCACAACTACTTTTCCAACAAAACTCAGATGTCCTGATGAGCTGCTGGTGTGTGCCCATACATGCAGCACTCAATGCCGATGTACGCTACTATATCAAACACAAGATGCATGCCATAGTGTGACAGTACTTCAATAACACTGCGGAGTTCTTCTCCATCCTTACAATGGTGCATGGTGTGGTCAGAGGATCATCAGCTCTCCACGTTCTTCTAGCAGAAGAGGAGGTTTCTTGGCAACCAGATGACTTGGATGTATACGTCCCCAAATGCTACGGAATAGCCATGCACAACTTCCTTGTCAGCCAGAACTATGCATCCCTGTTTTACTGTATCAACACAAGCACCACTGGAACTGCATCACACTCCACATTTATGGCAGACAACCGCAAGGTTGATATCATTGAATCCCACACCATAAATCCATTATCCTCCATCCTGTGCACCCCCACCACAATTACTATGAACTACTTCAATGCACATGGAATATTTGCTGCATATACCAAACACAAATTCCTTGAACGGGGGACCATAAAAACCCTATGGTTCTTCATATCAACGAAGGTGCTTTCAACTTCCTCACCAACCTCGTAAAACAAGATCAACGCGGAATTGAATTACTATCTTCAACTCAAACACGTGTTGCGGATGTCATGATAGATGGGATCCGACATAGTTGTTGCAGAACCGTTAGCTGTCCTCTGAAGGAGTGAAAACAGACAGATCAAGGATGTCTTTGGGTGGCATTTGATTCGCAGCACATCGGTGACAGGGCCACTTCTTTTGATCAGAGCTATATGCATCCTTCAAAATGGAAGCTAGGAGGTCACAACTGCGGTCATTATCTAGGCTTCATTTATGTTTAACTTCTGCATCTTCAGTTGTTTGTATCATTTATCATCACTGTTCACTTGCATCTCCAACTGCTTTTGAGGACAAAGATTTGGTGGCATTAGGTTGTTTATGTTACAGGTACAAATTGTGAGCAGTCGGGGACTGGGCAGAGGGCCGGCGGTACAATATAAATAAACAGATAGTACGTGAAGGTCCAGGTGGGCCCGGAGGGCTGTGGTATGGTATACATAGGACTATTGACTAATAGTATTAGCTATATTAGGCAATATATATTACATCATCTAGTTACTAAATTTAGATTGAATCACAACAGGTCAATCGGGAAGAGAAACAATGCCAGATTGCTCACATATCCTTGAGCTCCTGTGCATGCTTGTGCGGCATCTTGAGTTGATCACGTAAATGGTATCCCCAGATACCGAGATATAGATAATGAAGGTCGTTGAAGCTAGCCGCTTCTTCTAGATCCGAATGAGCAACTTTGCGGAAAACATTCTGCAATTTATATCACACAAAGAACTAAGCAGGGAACATATTAGACAAGAATTTACCTCAACTGGTCGAAGATCAAGCAATTTCAGGATCGCTTCACCTTCTGACTTGTTTTGCTGGTAGCAGGCAAGCACATCCTTCATCTGATCTGCAGTTCGTGCCAGAAACATCTTGGATAGATCCACTAACTCCTTGAGAGGAGCAAGGCAAACAGGGTACCATAATGCAAACACATCATACACCTAAACAAAACATAATTAATTCTCTGGAATCATGAATTTGACGGACTTACAGCTCTTCATAGTCAGCAGACAAAATATTGGGAAGAGCCACCTAGTAATCTTGTCAAAACATAAATGGCAAAACTCCGACTTTGAGAGTTCCGGAAGCTTGTTGAGGATGCGAAGAAATGTTTCATGCCATACAACATGCTTGAAATTTGTGTATGTGAGTTTACCTTCATCTTTGGCAGATTCCGGAACCTGTGTGTTAAACAATCATTACATTGGTGTCACTGTCTGCATGTGTGAAGCCGAGACATCAACTTACAATGGGTAACCATCCTATGACACAGCCACTACCATACTGTTCTCCATTTCTGATGTCCATCAGCAAATTCACACAGTGGGTGACAACAGGATAACCTGACGGTTCCATGAGACGACAAGCGTGTTTTGTCTGTATCAAGGATGAAGCCAAATGGGACAACATTTGCAACACCATCAGTAGGTAAATGCGACTAGATTGAATATTACATGTTTACTACAACCAGTGGTAGAGATACCGTAGAGTGGCAACACAGACAAAATACAATGTACTTGGATCTCCCACCAACAGTCACCTGTCCATGGTTCGGTATAGAACCGCTCATACTTTTTTCTGTTGTGTTTGAAGAGTCATTGAGCATCCCAAATGAAATGAGGAGCGAGCAGGGGATTGGATAAGAGGTCCAAAGCCCAATCCCACAATGGGCGGGCATACACTGGGAATGTTCTGTCTTCTCCCTGGTAAACAGTGATTATGTCATGTCAAACAAACTAAGAAAGCTAAATTTTAATGATCAAATTATTATGATCAAACGAGATCCATTTTGAAGAGTGACCTTTGCCTGATGAAACTGAAGTGCGATAATAGTAGAGCCAAGTCAGTCATTAATGATACAGATAGCCAGTGAGTGAACTCACCTCTTAATGACTAATGGCGATGAGCCACGCCATGACTATAAATCACGTGGCATTATCATATTCATTATCATGCCCATAACTGCTTGGTAATGTTTATTGTAATTTGTCATCATTAACATGGAGCTACTACACATTTTTCCAACAAAGATACTGCTAGATGGATTCAGTCCAAATACAGAGTTCCAAAAGTGTCTTTTAATGCTCTCTGCTCAATTTTAATTGGAGTCTACCACTCCAACTAAGTTGCATCATGGCAGATTTTATCCTTGGAAGGCCACTTGAAGCCTATCCATTAACCAAATTATATTAGTAGAATTGAGAAACTCACTATTCTCTGAGATCCAGTCCACTTGAGAGCAATGAGCAGTCCTACAAAGCTCAAAAGCACCCTTTCTGCTGTGTTGACCTGAATAGTATTGCAATGACATTGATGTACAAATATGTTTGCACAAAGTGATGGATGCAGTTTTTCGTGTTCCTCACATAAATTCTTGTTCTAGTACACAGTGTGAGTAATTGTAATGAGTGCAATCATGAAATGGAGGCAGTGGTCGCAGTCTTGCAAGATACTTTGCAAGTCAAGTGGGTGGCACATGGTGGTCACAATATTGCAAGATATCAGAGTCTTGCAAGTTGAGCAGGTGTGCATGAATGGGATGCGTGTTTTGCAAGCCAGATGCATGTGCATGAGCTGGGAGTTTGTCTTGCAAGTCAGGCAGGAAGGCATGACAAGAGGGCATGGTGGTGGTATTGCAAGATACCAGAGTCCTGCAAGTTGAGCAGGCACATGTGAATAGGAGGGCATGCCATTGTATTTCCTGCAAAGTGAAGTGACATTGTTAAATTTGTTACCAGGTGTTTTGTAATCCCAGAACGTGGTGGTATGCTCAAGACTTTAAGCACAAAGTTTAACATAGGTCCACAAGACTTGAACATGTTTCTTGTCATGCACAGCTGTCAATGAGCTTGCGAACACATTGACAGACACTTTATGTGCCAAATTTGTTCCCAGTTCCTGCTATAGGACAGAGCAGGGATACCATAAAGGTGAGAACGACGTGTAGCGGCGAGCCTCGAGATAGAGGCAAGAAGTGAGTAGAGAGGTGCAAGTCTATGGTTACTTGCCTAAGGTCGTTCTGCGTGTTTATGGGTTACCGCGTATTGAGTCTCAAAGATGAGGTGAAGTGAGTGGCACTCAATTCACAGCGAAGGGTTTAGACTCAACACCAAGAAGAACAAGACTAAGGTCTTAGTTCCTCTGGCCATATATTATATAGTACTCTATGGTGTGCACGGACCACATGAGGGCCGGCACTGTACTACACTATAACTATATCAAGATAAGTAAAGGCTATACAAGAAGCCAATAAACGTGGTGTGGCAGCCTCATGCAAGGGGCATGGGATGTGGCAGCACTGCCTACCGTGAAAAGGTGGAAAGAAGGCCAGGGATAGATATATGAATTAGTATCCGAGATACGATCGGGATCTATCAAGATATGAGATCAATCGGCGATGGGATTGGGCTAGCGATGAAGATGAAGGGCCCGATCGGATATAACTATAAGGGGAAATGATAAGTCCCACGATCACGTGCAAGTCACGTGACCTCAATAAGTACTCGTCAATGATAAAGAAAGGAGAAGACTAGGAAGGGGGATGTCACCGGATAGACACTATGTGATGCGAGACTAGCAAGAAAGCTAGGTTAGGAACCGAGGTTCGTAACAAAAGGAAAGTGTCCTCTTTCTGGATGATTCCATGCGGGATCCTAGTATTCAAGTTGACACAATGCTACTAGGCAAGGTCAACAACTACAACAAATCTTGGACATGCTGTCTCTCTGGTGGAAGGGTAGATAGACAGCCTAATTGGGGAGTTTGAGGTGGATGAGCTCAGGCTGAGATTGAGTATGGTCTAGCACATCTCAGGGGACTTTTGAGATACCTTTACAATCCATGTGGGGATCTAAACATATGACATTGATTCTGAGATAATAACATGTACATGTAGAGATACAGCAATGAACAGGATACTAGTACATGACTTAGATTTTTTTTTAAGTCAATTTATGTCCCGTGTGGAGCATATCTACTCTATGAGGACAATCAATCTAAGCTTGGGGGTCTTGCCCCCTACAACTCCGTTTGAGTGAATGCCCTGAGGTGTGCATGAGCCGCATGACCCCCCCGGTCCGCCGTTCCTGCCAGCTGTTTTAGACGCCTCAAACCTCCGCCACAGTGCTCTTTTGGTTTGGTTCATGCAAGTGATGGTACTGTTCAGCAATGTGGGTGACAAGTACTTGGGCCTGAGGGTCTGTCGTACGTGAGGGAGTGATGGAGTGTAATCACTGAGAGAGGTTTCGTGGTGGTGGGATTGAGGTACAACCGAGTAAAGTCATTTTGTCGGTCTTGTGGTGGCGATGTGCATGCTTGAGGTGTGGCTTGTTCAAGCTTGCGTCCATGTGTGCATGATGGCTTCCTTGTCATATCTCATACCCTTCCTCTCGACCTCTCTAGCTGCTCTGACATCCAGGCCAGCTGATCCTGCGTAGACAAATAAAATATATTGCTGGGCAATTGTGACGTGCGTGTAGTTGTGTGACATATGGACTGGCGAACAGTCGTTATTCTTTGCATTTAGGTTTAATGATTACTTCACCAAATGTGGGTTTCAGTCTACCCGTTGCTTCAATGAAATGCATCAATGCCTCCATGGCCTCTTCATCTGTGACCAGAGTGGGAATTTCTCCGACCTGTCTACCTAGTTTGTTTCTGAGGACTTGTCTTTCGTGAGCGTATTGCGGGCAGTCTAGTAAGAAATGTTTGATGTTTTCTAATCCATTGGGGAAATGTGGACAGTCGGAGTGTCGGCCCTTTTGATGCGGTTGAGGTGCGTGTTTAAAGCTATGTGACCTGTGCGCAAACCCGTCAGCAGGGAGGCTTGTTTCTTCAATAACGGTATAGAGACCTATGGGTCTCTGTTCGAGTATACCCCCTTTTTTATGCTTTTTACATAGTCTCCCCCTCCTCCTTCGCTCCTTCTGGACCTGCTCTTTGCAGTCCAGACCTCTTTCTCTCTACTCCGGACCTATTCGCCCCCGGTATACCGGTACTCCTGTAAGCCCAGTCTTCCCCTACCTAGACCGGTATGTGTTCGTCACAGACCGGAGACTCCGAGTCTTACTTTAGATTTACTTTACTTTTTGTTTTGTTTTGTTTTGGGTTCGCTACATCTACTTAGATCGTAGCTACACAGTCCCGGGAATGCCTGGTGACTATAAAAGATTTGTATCTACTTTAGAAATACAACTTTCCACTATCTTGCACTTACCATTTTATTTGCGAGTCGTTGCCCTTCCGAACCTCGTAGCTCCCTACAGAGCTCTCCTTCACTGTCCATCATACTGCTGACACACCGGACTTCTCGTCCTCCTTACCGGACCACGACCAGACTACCCACAGCACCTCCGGACTACATCGTGTTACAGCTGGCCCAGATAGGGTCGGATGTAGACTGGGAGGGACAAAGACTAAGACAAAGGAATAGTCAAGTATACGTAATGTCTGATGAGACTCAAGGACTAAGTATACTTCGAGGAGGAACTCACGAAGAGTCACATTGTAGAGACCTATGGCCCAGTCTCTGTTCGTATATGCTGTATTTTTCACGCTTTTCAGCTTGTCTACTCATCTTCCCTACCTACCTCCAGACCTCCTTCGACTCAGACCAGTACTTCTGTACGCCCGGTCTTCTCTCACTGGCACCTAGACCAGTCTGTGCTCGTTGCAGACTGGAGACTCCGAGTGGTACCTTAGCATTCCTTTTCTTTTTATTTGGTTTTGTTTTGCCTTCGCTACATCTACTTAGATTGTAGCTACACAGTCCCGGGTATGCCTGGTGACTATAAAATCATAATAGAGTTTCCGCTATCTTGCACTTAGTACCATCTATTCGCAAGTCGTCGCCCTCCCTCTCATAGCTCCCTACCGTACAGCTCTCCTTCACCGTCCATCGCACCGCCGGCATACTGGACTACCTTTTCTCCTTACTGGACCACGACCGGACTACCGTCAGCACCCCTGGACTACATCAGACCACGGTTCTATGCTGTTCCACGCGTCGAGGAGGATTCCTGGACTCACTGGACCCCTTTAGTAGTGTTTTAAAGTCCAGTTGCCAGACTGGTAAAAGACCGGCAACTGGACCGGACCGAAAACGGTTTCAACCGAATCAAATTCCTTATTAGGCAAAAAACTGGTTATGAGGACATGGAAAAATACTACTCATTCTTAGCCTTCGACCCATATTTTTCTTATATATTTTGGTTCACACGGTCCCAGGATATGGCTGTTTTAAGATTTAATCGAATATATGACTGTCAGTAGCCAGAATAATTGATCTCGGATACATCAGGAAGGGATTCTCACACTTAGCGGTGGCTGTACCGAATGTAGTACACACCCCCATCTGCCATCTGACCGCATGTGCACATCAAACGGTTGAAATACGGATGTGCTATGACCAATCTCGACCCTTGTGGTAGTAAAATCTAAATAAATTCATAGCAAAGTCGGATGTGGACGTAAAAAATATGCAGAAAATATGCAGAAATTGGTGGAAGTAGGGGGATATGGGAGGAGAATCAGCAAGGCACCAGTCACAGGTTGTAACCAGTTCCAACCTGTTTTTCAGCGGTTATGTTTTTTTTTCATAATTCTTGTAACCTTAACTGTAACCGAACTGTAACCGGACCGCTTAAGCGGTTACAAGCGGTCACTGCGGTCCGGTCCAACGGTTACGGTTTTTTAGCAGTTACGTGACTGGACCTTAAAACACTAAATATAGACATACCTGTTGCAACACAAACTGCCCAGGAATTTCTTCGTAACTGTGAAACAGACGGTAGCCTTCATCTTTCCCTTTCCATCGCACCACATCATGAGACCAGGTCAGATTATTGGCCATCTGTTGGACTTGGAGGCATTTGACAACAATATAAGTGCCAGCAAATGATAACCTGCTGATAATGTGATATCCAATCGATTCCAATGTGAGCTGATACGACTTAGTGAGTTGCAACTCGGCATGGCACGTTGTAGAGCTTAGGATGGCTCTAGGTTTATATTCCCTCTTTCCTACATATTCCAGATACTCCCCCTATCATTCCTACTGATTACCGGTCCATTTATCGTTGGTCCGATGCTGGTCCTGCTGGTCCTGTAGTCCTGTACACTCAGACTACCCTCATACCAACTGGAGACTCTTCAGCTTAGACCAGCAACTCTTTCTTTTTACTTACATTTAACTTCACTCTGTTTGGCTTTGTTTGTAGATCATTATATCTACTTCTGAGGTACTTACACAGTCTTGGGATATGCCTGAGACTATAAAGACTTGTTCTGAGGTTCGGAATTACATCTTTTGCTATTTACGACCTACCATCTATTGTCTGACACATCATAGCACTCCCTCAAGCTCGTCACAGCTGTTTCCTTTCGCAGACCGATGTTGGACTACTGCGGGAAACTCTGGAGTACCTTTGGACTAGCGCTTGAAGACTACCTTTGGACCACCCAGGATCATTACAGGACTTCACCGAAAGGCTTCAGGACTCACTGGGTCCTCTTTGGGGATGAACCAATCACCTAAGCAAGCCACCTGATCATATCTGGTAGTACCCTTTCACCAGAGTTATGATCTACATGACATGATAGCTGGGATAGTAATACTTACACACTTATTCCTTCTACAAACACCTTGTTGTCCAGCCGTGTAATAGTGGGCATGATCCCAGCTCAAATCTTGACCTTATACAAAGCTTGCTAGCTTGCCAGCTTTCAAGCATCAAATATTGATAGCATATATATATATATGCATTGTTGATATTAAGCAGAAAAGAGTAGTTTGACACTTTTAGACACTTTGAGATATCTAGACAGTGAGTAAAGTTAATGCAAAGCTTGTCAGATGGCTAGTTTTGAAGTACTTGTTTTGATAGTCTACTAGCCTAGGGGATGTTCAGTCATATAGTATTCAAGATTGATAACATTATAGTAACTTAGCTTTTCAGATGGCTAGTTTCTCAGTTTTCATTATTAATAGTATGTTAGTATTGGTGATGTTAAGTCACATATATGGCAGAGTATATAGAATGCTGATAGAGATTTGACCTGTGGGTATTAAAGGTTGATAGAATTAAAGTAACATGCATTCTTAGGCATGTAGGTGCATCAGCTATATGATATGTGTCTTAGATTTGAAGTATGCAAGTTGCTAAGTATTGAATAGACTCAAGGAATGAAATAAATTTAACATTATAGCTTATCCAGGCAACTTAGATCACTTATTATTCTATTGATTGTCGTGGAAATCTAATTAGAATCAGGTTCATAAGCAGTTGCGCGTCCACTGTACTTCCCAAGCTTACAAAAATTCCTCTTCACCTTCTGATGAGCTCCAACATACTGCATCATGAGCAGCCTCAACTATTTTCTTCCACTTGTGATCCGACAAACAATTTGCTGCATTCATTACCTCATGTGTAGTCTCAGCTCAAGTGTTCCCATCAAACCATTCCTCTCCAGAAGGAACCTGATAATGGCCAGTTGCTAAAGCATCTCAGGCTTCTCTCAACCTATAAAAAGTCAGCATATAAAAACAAATGATCAGATCACTTAATGCAATAACTGAAAGACTGAGGGCTGTTTGGAGAGGGTACTTCTTTCGACCAAACTCTGAGATGTCTTGGATAGTCTCCAGGTAGAATGCAAATGTATCCAAGATTGCCTCATGATAGAAGAGTACAATACCGATTGTCCACCATTGAATGAACATATGCCTGAGGTTACCCTAATAGTTAGTATATACTCGTGCCCGAAAGACTTGATGCTCACTCCTATACATACTATTCAGGAATTCTGCATATGCTTCAATGAAGTTGGTGTCATATTTGTCATATGCATCTGAAAAATCTTGTCCCAGGTTGTTGGAACCAATGTGGAGACTGTCACAGGTATATAGTCAGTGAGTCACAGATGACCATGACAGATGATACTGACCTAGTGATATGATTGCTGTTTTCCAGATAAATTGGATCAGGTCCACCCACTGGCATGATAAACAGGACTAGAATCTTTGCTAGGTGCTCAAGTACACAATGGAGTGTTGGTCCAACTTCTTGAATGTTCCTGGTAATATGCTGCACCTGGACTAACCTTCGAATGAGTAGTGGATCCACCTCAACATTAATGTTGTCTGAGTCACCTTTTCAAAGCAATGTGTGTTGCTGTGCTCCAGCTTGAGTTCATTGATAAGTTCCTGTGGCTTGTTCTTGAGTGCCTCTTCAATGCTTTGGCACCACCATATATTGTAATATTTAACCTAACAAACTGGCAAATACCACATTGGCCATTTCCTAAAATAATGGCAACTGCCAGCATTTTAACATAGCTTTCCAAATTGTGATTTACAGCTGGTATTGTCATCAGTCAGCTTTGATACACATTATCGGATAGGCAGCATTGACACAAGTTGGAGTCCAAGGTCTCACGAAAATAGCAACATATGATCATAGTACTTCTTTTTCTTGAAACAGTTTTGAAGGAGCTTCAGAGCAACATAAATGAACCAGAAAGACCAGGATTCAGCTGTGAAGAGTGAGTGATCCAATGCAATGTTACTCAGAACACAGATGAATAATGTAGGAAGATGTTTGACTGCTGCTGCAGTTTTTCATGCCCTATCTCCTTCCAAATGGCTGGTGTAAGCTCATAGTCTCCACTGCCGTGTCTAAATCCTTGAACTTTGCAGTCCAAAGGTCAACAAGATTTGGTATGACATTTTCAAGCAACAAGTAAAGCCACTCCCATTGCAAGCACCAATAATTCAACAATGTTATGATCCTCATTTTTCTATCTAATTTTCTCTTCATTTTCTTTCACTAAGTCTGAAATGCTCATTTTAAGCGCCAATTATTTTAGTGCTCCAGCACTCTTCAAAGTCATATGACCTGCTTAGTCAGCAATCACATGACCAGAAGCCTAGACCGACATGCTGTTTACATGAGGTACTCTTCTTTCATTTTAATCATTTATTAACACACTTTGCTTCTTTTGGAACTTTGTTTATTCTTTTATGGTAGTCAGTAGTTTACACATGTCCACCCTAAAGTGGTCTGTGCACATGTATCAGTAGTATATATACTTGAAGGTAGCAACCAAACAAGTCAGTCTTGTTCTGGTTGGATTCCCTCCTTCCCTTCAAAGTTGAGTTCAAGGAGAGGTGTCAGAGTCTGTTGTGGATTTGAGGTTGCCTTCATAAGAACAAGACTACTTTCTACTCTCTTCTCACCTCACCCACACTGGTACACAAGCAAACACTTTCTTTCTCTTCATCACGTTTATTGTGAGATCCTAGACATAAGAGGAAACCCTCTAATCAGAGGCTCAATGAGAATTCTTAACCAGGTGACCATCAAGAGATTACAAACTCCTACCAAATTGTAATGCCAGGACCATGCATTCCACTACTTGGTTCACATTGTGAAGGCTAAGATCTTATTCGAGAGGACACACTTTGCTGCCGAGAATTGTATATTCCTCACCCTGTGTATCCAGTGGGGGTACGTAACAGTCAGATGCAGTCCACCACATCACACTAGATGGACCCAAAGAGCAGAGCATGTGTAAGTGTGGATGAACCATGAGGAAGGAAGAAAGATGCAGTAAGCTTTATGATTTCAAAGATTGGAGAACTATTGACAGAATGTGTTATTTTGAAAAAATGTAGACATCTATAACATCAGGGCCACAGAACAGGAGCTGAACTTATTGCATGGCAGCCACTGACTAAGTTTATAAAGCTGGAAGAAGAGCAGCTTGGCTCAAGAAGTTGTATCATTAATAGAATGTATATATTAAGTTACTCAAATTGGTCAAGATTTACTTTTCGACATAGAACAAAGTTGTCTGTTACAGTTGTTCCTATGGGATTCCGCCTTCGTCATTCCTCGTTTCATTTCTTTCCCTTTCCCTTCTCTATGTCTCTTCGCTCTGACTCTTCCATTCTCCATTCCCATCCTCGATACAATGTGTAATCCCTATCTTCTTATCACCCTATCTCTTATCCTCACATTGTCTGATCTCCTTATCTTCACTTCTTCGTTATCTCTCTATCTCTCTATCCCTTATCTTTTATCTTGATTGCCTTATATGTCTCTCTCTCATTCACTGCTACTTCATGCCTAGCACTCCTTCACTTAAATACCCATTAGCATGATGGTGTCGTTCTTTAGCTAGATCTACACAATCAAGTGTTAGTATTCAAAGCTGCCTCGAGTCCTTAGTGTGAATCACTTAAGGTAGAGAGATCCCTTCCTCGTATTCGTCTCGATGTGACTCTTAGTGAGCTCCTCGACGATACTGATTACGCTTCGCGTAACATCGTCCAGTGGTTCGGAAATTCAATTCTTAAGGCCTATCACACCCACTTCTGGTACATGCACCCCAGCTCCCTGATGACATTGGCCTACCACCACAAATGTATTGGTGGCATGCCACTGCCAGCATACATGTTATCTGCCACAGTGGTAAGTGATTTTCATAATTTGTGTCTCTCATTCTACTCAACGTCACCAGCTCATATACACTCTCTACTGTGAGAGATCTTGCATGAAAAGTCACGGGGTCCCGATCCCATTTGATAGTTCAGTATATGCACCGTATTTTCAGCTAATCTATCAAAGCCTTCTCAGGGCTATCAATGATCCCTCCATAAGTCACGGTGGCAGTTCACATCTGAATAAGTTAGTGTCACAACACTGGAATGTAAGTTTTTTTCCCCTTTGATTTGAATTGCAACTTCACAGTCCATCATTTCAGGGAAAAAGTTGTCGAACAGCAGAACATATTCAAGCCGTCAGTGACCTCTGAAGTGCCCCAGATGGTATTCATTCTGCTTTTTTTTCATGGCCTCATTGAACGTGCAATCAATCCCTAACCCCCCTAAGACACCAGCTGGAAAAATCTATTTGCACTACTTCCTCGCTGGACAATGCTCTTTACAGGATCTCTGACCCCCAAGGAGTCTGCGGAGTTTGGTAGGGAAAAACTCACCACCTCCTTAGCACATTTTATGCAGAAACAAGAGGTTGGTTCTAGTATTCTTTTCTCTAGTACCAACTTTTAACTTAATTTCTGGCAGAGAATCTCAGACCCAATCGTCCGGTCTCCTTGCATCTGTGATCCTGTTGTTGCCAGGTGATTGAGAGTTATGGTTTCAGTAGAAGCACTGCTGGATGAGGTAACCAACCTAGTGCATCCTTCTTTGCAGGAGGCAGGTCGGCAGGCTGTAGCTCAACTTGCAAAAAAATCACAAAGAGCACTGGCTATCTTCCTTTACCAGATTTGAAATAATTGTTAACAGAATGACTTCTTAGCACCAGGATTCAGGATCATCTAACCAGGCCTACGACCTCCTGCTTAGCCTGGGCTTGGATCACAAGTCCAGGTTGGAGGTTTCTGAACTCCAAGCTAGCTCTGATTATAAGGCAGGGACAGCCATATATCTACCTGTAATTTTTTAGGCACACCATCCATGAGTTGGAAGAGGGGGAAAGAATAGCTTTAGGTCATTTTACAAAGGATGGCATGCATGACCACCTTATCATTTCTCAACCCAAGTTTCCAAGGATTTAGTATTGACAAATTTGGTGCATCCATTTCAAAAGTCAGCCTGGAAACAGCTGGCACAATATGTGGATCATTGTGTATGCATATTACTCTCCTTACATTTGCATTACAAGACTTTTCAAGAAAGTTGGCACTAACTTTACATTTGTACTTGATTGTTGTAATCATGGAATACAAGCAGGAGAACATCAACACTCCTTTTGGATAAACATAAGATTTGGCATAACCACCTTACACAGTTGCTCACAATTCAGAAGTAGTAGACCATAGATTCCTTTAATGGTTCACTATATATACATACAATGCAGCTCATACATGACCATTATAAATCAAATCATTTAACCACAAATATTGGGGAAAATAAATAAAAAAGCAAGAACAAAGTACCTATTCTCTAGTTACTAGATAGTAGCCATGCAGGAGATTACTCGTATTTACTTACATTAATTAGATCAACATCAATCAAATCTATACTTGATGCCTCATCAGCTTTGAGTGCAACTGTAATACCTGGTTTTGATGGCTATGGTTTTTTTGCCTTCCAGCTCTAGTAACAATAAGGATGTCAAACAATGCTATGCAAAATAAAATACCTACTTATGCTCCCTTACTGCATTGTTCCCCATAACAGGATGGCAAAAAACTGATAACTACTTTTCCTGCCTCAAATTCTAGGGAGTCCAGTATTCTGTTTCGAGAATAACGGAGTAGTTGTACACTTACTGGTTTCCAGAGATGGTGAGCCCATACTATGTAGTACAAATAATAATAATCCTAAAAGATGTCCTTGATGAGATCATCAGTAATTTCAATCATGCTAATTTAAAATATATAGATTTACTCTCTTGCCAGTAGTCCACTCATCAAGTGTACACTCACTCAATTTTATTTTGGTTAGCAGTGCCCATCTAACCATCATGTACCTGTGAGCATCAGTGCAAGTACAACATAACACATTGTGTTTTTTCTAGATGCACTGGGTCAAGTGTATGTAGCTGTTACTACTGACTGATCAATAAAAATTATAGATAATCTGCAGGGAATTCCCTTACCTGAAGGATAATGATTGGAAGGACAATAAGGCTAAGTTGGTACAACAGGAAAATATGGGACAAGAATTGACCCCTGAGGAGAATGAGGCTATTGAAATGATGGATGCTAGAGATCCCTGGACCCTGTGTGACACTTCAGGCCAATGGTTCAGAACTTGTGACAATGGAAACAATATGACTTTTTCCAATCGCACAGTTGCCATTTGGAAATGGTTTAATGAACTCCCCAGGGTCAAGTAGAGAAAGCCAAGAAGGTGGCTGCAAAGTGGAATTCCAATGGTGTTTTCATAAAGACAAAATGTTCATATGAGTTACCTTGGCTGTTTTTAATTCAAGGACTTTTCAAGTTACTTACTTCCTATGCAGCTACCAAAAGAAGAACCTTCGAGATTGCATAGTCAAATTCATGGAAGCTTTAGGCTGGACAATAGGGTTTCACTATATGGTCCTCCAGAATTACTAGATGCTGATGCAGTGGCACCAAAGCACTAACTATTGTAGGTGGTTGAATTTTGTTTCACCTTGCTCTCAGTCAAAATCACCACTTGATATGCAAGCTCATAGCTGGCCTCATGGAGTATAGGCAGCAAAATATCACACTTGTGCACAGCTATAGTGTTGCACAATAGCACCAGATGATGTCTCTTTGTGATGAGAGAAGAGTTTGGCACCACAATCTGATTCAATTTCTTGCTCCATGATGGAGTTATTGAATGAATGACTTGATTCTCTTCTTCCTCCTTGTGTCTGAGTCACATCATGGCATCCCTATCTCTATCCACACCTAATGTCCCTTGCCCTCACATTGCTGTTCTGTGTTCCTCCTCAATTAGAAGCTTACTATATTCAGGAGGCCTTTTTCTCTAACAAGACAGATACTGACAACAATAAGTGTTACCACTGGCCTGGGTAAGGTCGGACATAGACTCGAAGGATGAAGGACTAGAGACTAGGAGAAACTCGTTGTGTTTATATCAAAAGACAGGAGTTTGAGAGAGACCAAGGACTTAAAGCAGCACACACTGAGAGGACGAAGGACTCGAAGGATGGGCAAAGAGCAAGTGTATATCGAGTAGCTCTAGCTTAGGGTTCTACAAACGAGAAGGGGGGTCTTTAAGTACTACAAGATGGAAGGCGATGGAATTGCATGGAAGGTGTGTATCATCTGCAGTATGGATGAATCAGAAGCTGCGGATAGCTGTATGTACAGTAAGCAAGGAAAAGATAAGTGATAAGTGATGGTAAGGGAGGAGACACCTCCTCAATTTTAGTCATGGTAGGAGGGGGAGCAGTGGACCACGGGGTGTTGGTGGTACGAGGGGAAGAGGCACCTTGGTGAGGTCGATGACATCGGGACCAATGGAGAGCTGGGGGATGGGAGCGACGTGTGGCAGCACTACCTCATTGGTAGGCTGAGGAGGTGAGGAAGCAGCAGAGGGCTGGGTGTCGGTAGAAGGGGTGAACAGCAGATCCTTTTTCAACCATCGGAGGCAATACTTGTCCACCTTGGAAATCTCTTGTACAAAGTCTTCTGTCATGGCAGCAACTTTGTGTGCAATGGCCTGTTTATAAATCAGGTTGAACGTGGTCTGTGTTCAATCAAAGTGTTAACTACGATTTGATTGCAATGGAAGTTGGACTCACCAGCTCTTTTCCCCACGACTCGACCCGCATATCCTTCTCCTCCTGTAAGTTGTTGTGGTCGTCAGGCTTGCTCTTGGCAAGCCCTTGTAACTTCTCGATAGCGGTCTTGAGAGCATTGTGAGCAGCTTCTCTTGGCTCAGCCTTGTGATCATGGGTTTGCATTATAGAGTGGAATGTCTCGAATTCCATCGTTGAGTCACGATGGAGATGGTGGAAGGGAAGAAGATAGTTGAGAAGGCGCTGTGGAGGGTAATGTCTATACCTGGTGGTGGGTGGTCATTCCACTCCGCTTGTGGACACGCGTTGCATTTGCCAAAGCGTGTATCAAGGCACTTCAATCAAAATTGGCATTTGCCAACCACATTGTGATACCATCACCCACTGCTTCCAATTGCAGTTCATCGGCACATGATGGAGCGCCGTTGGACTGTTTAGGAAATACATCCATCGAGCTGTGCCGAGTAACGGCTGGTATGTGAGTGATCACTACTGCTAGTACATTGTTATGTGGAGCTGCATGGACACTTGAACCAGTTGGATGGTCTTTCGTCGCTATCAGGGCTTATCCACGACTGAGCGGGAGATCGCAGAATGGTGGTGATCAGACAGGGAAGCATTCAGACATGTGTGGAATTGCTTCCAGGATTCCTGAGATTATGTAATCCAACTCTGCTGGTAGAGGATCTGAATGTGATGCTCTTTCGACGTAAATCAACATTGCCGCGCGCTTAACCTGTGAGTCAGACGATGAATCAGTTGCCTTTTCACTTGATGGATAACATTGTGGAATCCATGCAAGGCAGATTCTGTGAGCTTCAGCAAGACCCGAATCAGGTCGTTAGTTTGGGTGCCATTCCATCTGCTAAAGTGCTTCCCAATATCAGCATCCCGACCACAGTTGTATGTGAAGTTGAAAGGATGGTCAATATTATAGCTCAAGCTTTTGGGAATCAAAGTAAGCATTTGCATTATTCAACATATTCAACAGATTACATTTCCATACTAGTTCTAGTAAAGAACTTTGATCCTGACCAAGAGGCCACAAAGGTGTTAAAAAATCATACCTTCAAGAACAAGGCATCAGGGCTGATGGCCTGAAGTACGACGAACATGGGTACAACAATCTGGCGGTCCCCGCCTTGCTTGTTACAGAGGGCAGACATATCTTAGCTTGGTATTTACCTCATGGATTCAGCGGCATCAACCAGGTCAGCCTTTTCCAATGCAATGATCGAATAGATAGCTTAACTGTGCTGCAGGACCAGCTGTGGAAATCCATTGAAGTGTTTAGAGATCCGCTATGGCAGTGGAGCATAACACATGATCGATTGTGGTTGTGGATGCTTGAACCTCTCCCCCGCTTGGTATCCACAGTGCCATAATGCAAGTCCGCCATCCTCAAGCTGGCAGCCAATGTTTGACCGTACCTTGTGCAGGCGTTAACTAGGAAGCTCCAGCCTTCAAAACTGCTGCGGCCAAGTGACAATAGTTATCCAATGGCCATTGCATGGCTGAAAGCTGTCGGCCCAGCAAACACAATAATGTCTGCTTCCTTGAGTGTCATGCATCCACTACTGTAGAAGGCAGCACACAAGGTTATGCAAAGTATATGGGATGATGCGCAAGGTGGAGAAGAGTCAGATATTGAGGAATGCATGGTGCATTGGCCATTTGTGTTCAACACCTTCTCTGTGATGGCGAATCGACACAGCCCTTGCCATGTAGATGCAAAAGGACAACCTGAATGGATTGACATCTTACTTAGCGTCAGGCAGTATCAAACTGCCAAGATGATTCTTCCAGGGATCAAACTGAAGCTTCAATATCCTGCTGGCACCGTACTTGCATTTTCTGATCATCTTTTCCTCCATGGAGTTCCAGAAGTAGATTGAAACAGAGCATGCATAGTGTGGTACATGAGGCAGTGGTGCATAAGTCTGTCAAACCACCTGACGATGAGTATGCTAAAATTGAAGATATCAAATTTAAGTGAATGTAGAACATATTTCTTGTACATTCTATGCATATTTACAATTGTGATCGCCATCCGATGAATTCCAACTGACCAACATTGATCCGAAATGGCTGTCCACATTCCCCCCCAAGATCGACTGAAGGCCCCGCAGCCTCGCATTGTAATGGCCGATGTTGTCCTCTGCAGTCGTCAACTCATCCAAATACCTTTCAAGATCCTGCATGCACCGCTCTTCCTGCTCATCTAACCATTTCTGAAACATTTCGACAATCAGAGATACATCATCTGACCACATATTCTAAATCCCAATCAGCTGGATGAATCCTGAAACAGGTCTATGTCGGATCCTACCTGGAAATATATCCGCAACCAGTGTTCCATGTGTTGAAACAATCATATTCATTTGATTACTTGATTGTTTATGTCATTCGGTCTAGAACTTACTTCTAGACTGTTCTTTCATTTTCTATGATGACTCATTAGTATTACTCATACTTATCTTGCTTACTGATCAGCTTACTGATCATGACTCACATCTCTTACAAAGCATGACTCAGAATGACTCATTGCTTATATATCATGATAAGAGTTCTTTATGCTATTGGCTAGGACTCTTACATAATATTCCATTACATTCTATATACCATAACATGTACAAACAGTCATGTAGTATATAAGAGGAACCCAGATGTCCCTTCAATCTAACTCGTTTTCCACACAAGTTCTTCCTTACACTCATCACTCATATCATTACAAACTCTTTCAAGTTACTTCATAGCAAGCTATTCTACTTCCCTAGTAAGTTTCCTACTAGAGTCATTTCTTTTATTCCTCTTGGTATAACTTCTTTACCATGGTTGCTGCATTAATTGAACAAAGGCCCTGCCCCTGATCGGCACCAAGATTCCACCAGTCACCCTCGAAGTGGTCATACTTTGTGGTGTCCCATTCCAGAAGGAAAGAGGGATTTTGTGTCCATAGAGATAGTTCGGACAGATCTTGATGCTGCAGGCGATGCTGAAATGCATCCATATCACCATGACCAGTCTCCAGAAACGGTGCTTGGGAGCGGGAGTGTGGAATGGCCACAGAGATGCACACTGAATAAATGAGATTTGCGCAAGCAGACCATTCCTAAATTCATAGCATGTGGATGGGCGGTACCGTCGGATTAATGTTTGACCCCTTGTAATACCTCATACAATGAGGTTGGCCAGTCTGCTACTATTGTTTTGAGGTCCAGTCCTAGGACTGGACCTTTCCTGGTTTTTGTTACAATCAGTCTTGGTCTTTTTGTTTGGGGAAAAATGAACAAAAACTGACAAAGACCGGTCGCGAACAGTCTTTTGGGCGGACCTATTGTACCCCCTATTTGGCAATATATCTATGCATTTTCCCTGATTTTGGCACATTTTTACGATTTATTCTGAGTAAGTTATGATATTTTTGTAAAAGTCCCTCCTTCCATGACATGCAACTTGAGATCGACTGTATCTTTACCATATGTGGACAGAATATCGTAATAAATAATGGAACTGAACACCAGGAACCTTGGCTAAACTCGGTACAGCCACCTCTAAGCGCCGATCCCACGCCATTCTATCTCCTCATATGGGTTTTCAATGTCAATCTTACCCAAAATAACATGTAATCTTAAAATGGTCATATCTCGACCGCATGTGAACCGAGTTACATGAAAAAAATATGGGCCAGATGCCCAGAGTGTCTAGTATGTTTACGTACGTCGGTCCTTCAAACAGACCGAAGAACCAGTCCGCACCGAACCGAAAAAGACCAAAGGACCAGTTTTTGTCGGTCCTAGTCCGGTCTTTTCCAAATCAGGAAATTCCCACGACTGGTTGCGGTCCGGTCTTTCCAAAAAAAGGCAAAAAGACCGGACTGGACCAGACCTTTAAACACTATTTGCTAGTGGCAAGACTTTAAGATGTGGGATGCTGCATAAAATAACATGTGGTGCATCTGACTTTGAGATAGCAGGGGAGCAATAGTTGTATTGGGCATGATGGTGAAAGTAGTAACTTTAAGGATCACTATGTCATATGAGTTGAATCACGGCTGTTATATAAATACCATCGGGACTTTCTGTCTGAAACATATTAACTCCGCCCATCCAATAGAAATTTCATAGCCTCTGCCAACCCTCTCTGTTTAATCCACATCATTGCGGACTGACTCCACACAAGCCGACATTGTTCCCACAGGCCGGCATATGTAGATGCTTGACGAGCTATGTAGCAAGAGTGACTCCACAGATCCTGACAGAGAGCATCTGCCTGATGGTCGTGCCAAATAGATACTTGTTTATTGAAATATGCAATGGTCCACTGAAATTCCGCGATTAGAAGTTCCGTTTCCTTTGCTTTCAAGCTGCATTCGCTCACAGCCAGTTGACGCGGTAAACTATGAGGGTTAGGGTGAGTCCTAACGAGGCCACAGCTGTGATGACGCATACTCCAACATCCAGTCATCCTGGCGCTGGTCCTCAGCAGCATCCACAGTCCAGAACCACGCCAAGTTGGCATTTCAATGGCCACTTCCATCAGGATTGCCATGGTGATGGCAGTGGACACTTTCAAATTGGCTTTGTTGAGTGGTCGGTATCGTTGAATCCAGAGAGATGATGGCAGCACGAACTTTTCTGTACACCGCTGCATGTGTTTTCAGCACTGCATCCACTCTCCTAACCCTATCCCATGCACGGGTTTGTGTGGCCTGACTTGTAGCATGTCGGACATTGGTTCGGAATAAAATTGATTTCTCTGCCAAAGCAACCCTGATTGCATGCAAAGCATCATTAGCCTGCCCGATGTGGAGCTTGAGTTCATCCTGTGCTAGGTGATCCAATCCGAGTTCCCCACAAATCTGCCTACCAATAGTCGACGGAAGCAGTAGTAGGATAGGGCATTTTTTGAATGGTATTTGGGCATGGTCCCCAATCTCATCTTCTTCATCATCTTCGTCTTCTGTACCTCCTTTGTCTTTATCCACATCAATGGCCTGGGCTGATCTGTCCTGAAGGTGTCGCCCATGTAGATGGATGAGTCAGAAATGAAGTGGTTGATCTCCGACGATAAGTGGTCTGACTGTCGGGCTACCGCCAACTTCTGGATATCCATTGGGGTCCAACTGAGGCCTTTTAGGTCTTTCCACAATTCAATGGAGGTTTCCTCTATTTCCAACCCCCAAGCTAACCATGTCGCACTCCCAGATGGCATGTCCTTGGATTCGCTGGCATGGTTGATCAGCTGTATTTCCATCTGCCGCACAGTCAGCGCTAATTGGAGCAATGTCAATTGGCATCCAAATCAATGAAAAACTTTAAGCTAGTACCCTTGTTGGTCCTCATCAGAAAGACATCCACGGAGGATGGATCTGTCCCCCTACGGGATATAGCCTGCTGCTCTTGCAGTGCCCATGCATCCCGACGACCCAGCTCCACTGCCTCATCTATTTGCTCAAAATCATTTCCGGCTTGTGTTGCACTTTTCAGAGCCTTCTTCATTTTGTCCACCAGTGATTGCGCTGGACGTATCCATGATTAGGATCCACCTCAAATATCATCGGATGAAATGATCATGTCTGCTCACCCATTCAGATCATTTTCTGGAAATTTGAGTCATTCATTTGGAAATCCAACATTTCCTGGCAGTGAGGAGCGGACATTGACCGAGCGGATGTTGAAACAATATTTAGAGTGGACCATAGTGTCTCGATGATTTCTCCATCCACCCATCCAGCACCATTGATGAACAGTGGAGCATCCTAGGAAAGCATTCGGGTCGGTGTCCATGAACATGCCAGATGCCAATGCCTGGTACAATTTCCAGGTCAGATGGCAGGCAATGAACAGCACTATTTTTTATCCACCTTCACAAGTTCTTCATGTAGGTGCAATTGATGTTATAAAAAAGGACAGATCGTCAGATTCTGTTCATGTTGTATTCCATTGCTGAGTAATGCACAGCATGAAATGAGTCAGAGAAGCTGTGTATGACTAAAGTACATTGAGTAGACTACATAGAGACGACAAGCATATGAGAACGAGAGAGAGCATAAGCAAAGAGGAAAGAGAGGGGTCGATTGTAACAATAAGAGCCTCTAGAACTTATCCCCAATAATTCCTCTGAACAAACTCCTTCAAATTTTGAGTTTGAGAATGTACTGAAAACTCATATTGCAAACCAGTATGCATAGAAATTTAGTAATTGTGTCTGGTTCAGTTCAGTTTCTTCGCTAAGAAATTTCAAACAGTGGACTGACATGGTAGTCTGGGCTAAAAAACAAAGTTGCCAGCATAAGCCATGGCCCCCAGAGAGGAGGTAGTGCTTACCTGAGTTCGTACATCAAACATTGGGTCCATCGAGTCCCCTACTTCAATGTCACAGACATGCTGTGCATCCTTCTGGACAACCTCTATCAGCCCAAATTCTGAGAGAATTGTCAGCTTTTGGGAGCCAAGGAGGGAGCACCCATTGATTCCCTGGAGTATGGGTAACTCAGCGTCTCTCCAACTTATTGCGCCTTTCAAATCCAAAGGCAACTTGACTGCAATGCCACTCTTTGCTTCCAAATCCTCCCCTATGAAGAGTCTGAGGGTTATTTTGGTGGGCATGGCACCATTCACAACTGATTTGATTGTGTGATCATAATAATACAGTGTCAAAAGAGTTACATTATAATCAAACAAAATCTGTCTTACAGTCAGTATACACCATATCCATACTTTTGATAGTAATGTTAGAGTTTGGAATTCTAATACAAATGAGAAGTAGTTTCTTGTGGGTGGAATAGCTTATAGCTTGTGAGCAGATGTAGTAACTGATATAAAATAACAAGATCCATTATGTTTCCACAACTGATAGAAATAATATGTTTTGGAATAATAAATATCTTATCTCTGTTATATGTTGGATATGTGGCATCTGATAGTTAATACATATGATTAATGTATAGATGGAGACTAAGCTGTTCTACTGATTTCTACCCATTGCTGGGCCCAGATCCAGTCTTGCAAATTGTTCAACTGTATGTTCTCCTCCTTGTCTGCTCGCATCAGACTAATTTCTTGCTGCGCTTTGAGATAGTCGCGCCACCAGCTTGAAGGTCGAATCTCTTCTTTTTGCCTCTTCCCCTCAACCCACTCACGGACCACGGCAGCAATCACTGCCACCCCCAAGGCGAAAAGGTTGTCCAGTGCAACATGAATCGGAGAAGCCGGGTTGACAAATAAATAGAGCTTTGGTTTGCAGACGAAAAGGTGCTGGATGATTAACTCTTGAAAGTATGGTGCCATGAAGAGGGCTGATGTGGATTTGTCTCATAGGTGGTCATAACCGTTTATGACAGTGTTCGCCTTCTCGGCACGATAGGACACACAGTCATCTGCATCGGCCTTGGTCAGTGGTGCTGCTTTGCTGAACAGTTTCCTTGACCCGAGTGTCGTGTTGATATGGGGTTCAGCAAAACCCTTCCACTGGTGAAGGATGGCGTTGATGGTGCATGTCGTCTCTTTACGCAGTGATTCAGGACGCTGAACCAATGTGGTGCCAAACTTGGACACCATCACGCTTTCCATGGCATCTTTGCACCTGTCCCTGTAAGATTGATGCACTGTACATACTCTAATTTGAGGTGAATTGGTTGTGTAAAGCCATATGTAAGGGTGATGCAAGGTTTTACTCTCTCTTGTTGCACCATATCTGGCCTGTGGCCGGCTTTGCAAGCAGTGGCACGTGCCCGATTGCCATGTGCTCCTGCCTTTTACAGATTTTTTCATTGAGTTAAAGCTATACATTACATGATCATATTTCTTTGAAAATTTTCTAATGTCAAATGCATATCCTCATCTCTACCAATGTTCAAAGGACTCTCCACTATGGTCATTCCTATCAATTATCTCTGCACATGCTAGAGCTATAGAGTCTTTTGTGTGGAACTTGCATAATTAATGACTAGCTGGCATTGGCACAGGAGAAGTTCATATCTCCTGTAAAATGAAAAACTCATATCTATGGCATAATTGTGATGGCTATCTTGATGGACAGCAAATGTAGCTATTTTATTGATCTTGAGACAGATGTTGGTGGCAATGACAATCTTTGGAAGAGGCTTAGGTGTGTTGTTTAATTTATTCCATTATTCTTGGCTGTTTTGAATTTGTGGATGAGTTAGGAACACCAGTGTCTGGGATGACCATTGCAACAGGAGCCACTATTTGTGGTTGGGTAAGTAGTCTACTTTTATCATTTTTACTGGGCTTCAATTTGCTAATACCACTTTGGATGGAAGCTCATAGCTGCCCTTCTGGTGTATAAACAGGAGAAACATCTTCTTCATCAGCCAGAGTGTAGTGCCTCAAAATGCAGGGATTGAGAAGGTTGTCAAGAATGTCTATGGCTTTTTCAAGGACATTCTACTGGAAGTGGGACCACCTGGTATCCCTTTGGATCAGAAGAAGGTCTGGCACCTGGCAGAGGCTCATTCGGTTTCTTGCTCCATAATTAAGTTGTTTCATTTCTTATGTTATTTTTCTCAAAGATTCTACCACCTGCTTGATTTTGAAATGCTTTAACATGTACTATCTCACTCCAAACTGTCATCAATAATACAATGATTTCCCTTCAGAGGATTCCACTAGATTCTGAACACAGAAGTAATCAGAGACAGTGTTTCTTCACGTTACTCATCCCCCTCAATATTGGTTTCATGCACCTCTTCTCTTCCGAGTCAGTCTTCAGTCATAGATGAGGGTAACCACAACTATCCTCCCAAACAACAGAATCATAAGCAGTTACCAAATTTGTCATAGTGCCCACAGAAGATGCAGAAGGTTTTGACCTATGCATGGTGTGCATTGGTCAATTCCATGGGCTGGCCATATTCCAAGAGGGTGGTAGGTGAATACAAAGCCTCATTGGATAATTGGAAAATAAAGGAGGCAGTGTAGCGGAATGGTCGGAAGCGGTCAAAATGAAATGTAAGGAAAATAAAGTGACAGGGATGATGAAAATAAAGATCAACAGGAAGCAGGCTCGAGCCATAGTGCTCGAGGGAGGGAAAGGGAAAAGTTTTGTCAATGATGCCATTACAATCTTCAGGAACTATCTTTGCACCACAAACTGTGCACCTAGAAAAAAAAATAGGTGCTCACATTTCACATTCAATCAAGCAGGTGATTCAAAGGAGTGTATATAAAACAACTAGTTACAGGGAAAGGTTCAGCTAGCAGAACAATGAGAGCATCATATAGATGTTGGCAGGCTGCCAAGGTGAGCTCAGGGACACTTAGATCAGTCACTTTTTTCAACCACTAGTGAATTCAAGACCATTTTTTGTCATGAATCACAACACTAGTATATTTCTGCCAATTCTGGTGTACACACTGCATAGATTGATGTTGCATACTGATGCAAATCAAAAGATGAACCAGTAGTAAATAACAATAATCAGATCACATACTGAACCCAAAGTGTATGAAAGTACCACAAGAGCTTTGTCCCTGGGCACCATTAGAGGGAGCCATCTCCACTCTCCTTGATTATTACCATATGGATCTTGAATGCCAAAGAACCCAGGCGATAATGTGTCCTTCAACAGGCTTCAATGTGGAATGGAGGAACATCACCAAAGTCATCTGGCTCATCTGTCACCCAGTTCCAGTTAAATGTGCCAGGATCAGTGGCATCCAAGTATGTGGTAGGGCCAGTAACAAAGTCAGTGTTAACCAAATATTCCCAGTGTGCAAAGAGATCCTTGGCATGCCCATTGAACATGTCGGCTAGGTGGTCAGCATATGTGGGCCCATCTTCTACAAATCTATCCTGAGTTAATCAGTGAGTAGACCATCCAAACATCAAGACAATATTAGATGATACTACCCATGCACTGGCACTGTGATCATATTGATGTTGTGATCATTGAATTGGAGTCTGTCTGGGATGGTTTAGAAATAGTTCTAGGAATGGTTTTGAGATAGTTGTGAAAATACTTTTGGAGCAATATTGGCCAAAGATAGTTCTGGGATGGTTTGGAGATGGTTTGGTAATGATTTAAAATTGGCTTTGAAGCTGCCAAAAGTCAATATCCTCCTTTTTTGTAATATTGATTGCATGGCTAATGATTAATAGTTATGGATAGCCCTCAGATGGTCCCTCACAGTGTATGAACAACAAACTGACTGGGGATGTAGTCAGTAGGGTGTAGGGGATTCGCCTTGCGATAGGCTCGACCCTAAAGGGGATTTAGTGAGTCCTGAATGCTGTTCTCAAGAGACAGTCGAGTGACCAGTCAAAGTCTGGGTCGTTGGCAAATAGTCTGGAGCATGGGAAAGTAGGAGGGGAATGTCGGAAATGGTGTTGAAGGTGTGGAAGATGGTGGGAGACTGATCCCAAGAGACGGGGTCCAGAAAGCTCTCAATTTAACCAATGTACATCACTTTTATAGTCCTGGGCATGACCCTAGACTTTGTAACTACGGTGGAATGTAGTCTAATCAATGACAAAACATTCCTAAATATGATGGCAGGAATTGCCAGTTTGAAAGGGAAGTGGCCAGTCGAAAACTGGACTACAGGACTATAGGACTATCATGAGAAAACATCGGTCGAAGTGGAAATGTACCAGTAATAAGTAGGAAGGTGTGAAAAAGAGGGAATACCAACCTAGAGCCATCCTAAGCTCTACAGTGGTTGAAACTTGATCAAACGAGATCAGGACATGATGAGAGAAGAAAATCTAATGAATATTCCTCAGATCTGAAAGTGTTTCGAAAAACCGAGTTTGACAGGTTAGTGTTGCAAACCTTGTCCAGAAACTTGATAGGCACTAAGTCTGGTTAGCCGCCTTGCTGTGTTTCAGCTGGACAGAAACATACCATCTTCTGGAGTCCACTCTTCTAAGGTGGGCTGGACTTGCTGAATCATCTGGATTGCTTGGTTGATACACTGCATCATGTGAGATACAGTGGTGTTTCCGGGCAAACAATTGGTGGTACACAAGTACTAGTGAGTAAAAATTGAAATGGTGTTGATCCAAATCAAAAACCAATTGAAAGTGTCATCCACAAGGACTCGGCAAAGGGCCACTAATGAAACAATGTCAATAGGATGTGACAAAGCAATGTGAATACTCACCTGACTGCTCCAGTGGTGGATGTGAGTTAGCACTGTGACTTTGCTGAATATTCAAGTCATCTAGGTCTTTGATATCTGAATCATTGAAATCCAGATCCTCTGTCTCTACTGCAGTAGTCTGAGATATCATGGAAATAGATGGGCTCTGCCAGTGGATTTGGAACATAGTCAACTGATGATAGGTTTAGTTCAGGAATTGCTACATTGCTGGTGTGAATCAGAGTCGCCTCTGGGTTATCAGATATGATGACCATATCAGAAGGCCAAGTACCAGACAGTGTGCTGGGGGATGTGCCTGGAAAACTGTTAGAATAATGCACAAGTGAAATATCAGGTACATCCTGTGACCATGATCCTCAAAGTTAAAGAGGTCACCGACGGTGTTGTGATGGTCAAACAACAAGATATTGAAGTTATTTGAGGCTGGCCTGAATTCAGAGCCCATTAAATATTGTGGGGCCAACAATGGCTCAGGGGCGGTCAGTGGGAGAAATATATAGAGTCATGGTCAATAATGGTGCACTGTTCTGTTTCTGCGAAATGTTTGATGTCTCTGTGTAGAATGAGCCTGTACCAGTGTGAGAAACAGGGAGTCCCCAAATGAGTGGAGATGCTCCTGGGCTGCAAGCTTTGGGCCCCAAGTCCACAGTTTGCAGTGATCTGACCTAAACATAGACCAAACTTGAAGTCGGCCTCTGAGGAACAATTGAAAGCTGTGATGCAACCAGAGTCTGCCTTTGAGAAACGAATGAACATCAGCATTAGGAAACTGAGGTATTGCTTCCTGGGCCGCTGATGTTGATATTGATGGATAAGAGGATATGAGAGTAACCACACACTGATTTGCCATGATCTGACCATGAATATAATAAAAGGCACAACTGTCAGACAATATCATTACAACATACAAGTTTGAGGATGGTTTTTATGATCTCTATTCTAGATTTGGACTATAAACGTGTCAAGGATCCATACTAGGTACCTATCATAGGCCCAGTGCATCTTTGTCATTTTTTGTCATTATGTATATCAGCATTCTGTGTTATCTTTTTTTTCTCTCTTAGTTTTTCACTTCTCTCTTCTAGGTACTATTCTGTTTGTTTCTCTGCCTGTGAACTTAGCCTATCTTTCTTCTAGTGATCTTTGTGCTGTTTGGGTGACATGTGCCTCGGTCTCAAGTGAATGACAAATTGTCTCCAGGCACAAGATGTATCTGTCAGTAGCATTGGAGATCATTACATAAGCACCAATTAGAGCATCACAAAAAAGCAACTACAAACTCACAGCTATGCTTTTCACTTGATTTCACTTATTTCCCTCTACAACTGTCAACTGTAGCATATAAAGATTATTGTGGATTACTAGTGTGATTTGTCATCTTTGTTCTCTATTTTTCCATGGCATTCCCTTTCATATGCGATTCAGGCTATGTACATATGATTAGCACACCAAGATTTGCAAGGAGTGGTAATACATACTTGGAGAATTCAGTATATATTCAAGATACTCCCACTCTGTGCCTGACAATTTATAGTCAGCATACTGTTGCTTTTTCCTGAGTGCTGGTACTTTCTCACTAGCATCTGCTTCCTTTATGAAATGGATAACTGCCTGAAATAAAAATGTGTATTTCTAACAATAATGTGTCTATACATATCTTATAAAGTTCTAGAAACTGTTCTAGACAAGAAAAAATAAGGCCTGATGAGTGTGGACCTGGCACTTGATCAATTTGAGCATGGACATTGGAGACATTTACATCCTCACAAGTTTCATGGCTTGCACCTGGGGGGATTTCTGGATCTTCCTGAATCATGTCAAGTACAAGAATAATCACATATAATGCATACCACTGTTCTGAACCTCTTTGAGCTGCCAGGCTTTCACTCTGAGCTTTTGTGCAAGCTCAGTCCTTGAGGTGGGCAAAATCTTTTTTTTTTTTGAATCAATTATTGTCCCGTGTGGAGCGTACATGCTCTATGAGGACATTCTAGCTAAGCTGGAGCCCCTGCCCCCTACATTTACTGTCTATGTGAATGCCCCAGGATGGTTTGTGCCATCCGGTCTGCCGTTCCTGCCGGCCATTTTAGACGCCATAGACCTCCCTGTAGTGCTCGTCTGGTACTTGTCATGTAATGAAGCAGTAATGCGCGGTGATTTGGATAACAGGTACTAGGGCCCAAGGGCCTGTCGTACGGGTGGGAATGATGGAGTGTGTGTGATGATACGAGAGTGAGTGCGTGCGAGAGAGTGAGTACCAGGTTCGAAGGGAGAAAGACTTGTCTTGGGCTCTTGATGTGTTTGTGGTTAGAACCCCTAACTAATTCAACGATCCGCATAGTCTTCTTTGACCTGTTGCTCCCTCTCCACCACCTACTGTCGTTCCTCCCCCATCCAGTCCTGCTGATCCCTCGTAGACAAAATAGTTTGTGAGACGGTGGCTGTGGTGAACTTGCTGGCGTCCTTTACGAGCTAGATAAAGAGCATGCATTATCCATTGCATTTTGGTTGTTTAGCTAAATCACCAAATGTGGGGCGCAGACGCCCTGTTTCTTCCACGAACGCTAGTAATGCCTTGCTTGCTTTCGGGCAAGTCAATAATAATGGAATTTTGTCCGCTTTCCTGCCTAGTTGGTTTCGGAGCACTTGATGCTCGCGTGCGTATTGCGGACAGTCCAAGATGAGGTGTTTGCCACTTTCGATTGTGGTAGGGCAGTGCAGGCAATTTGGTGTGTCCGCTCTTTGTATACGGTGTTCAAAGTGATATGACCTGTGCGTAGACCTGTCAGTAACAAGGCTTGGATTTTCGACAACGGCGAGATGAGTTTCAGAAAGAGGTTGGAGGGCTTATCCATCTCATATCTCTTCATATGCGAAAAGTATAATGGCTTGCTCCAACTTTCGGTCCATCTCCATTTGGATAACTCTTTGTGTGCTTGCTTTATTGCGGTGATACTGTCCGGCAGGGCAAAATCTTGTCAATGAAGTGGCCAAAGATGTATGGTGTGATCCATCATTGCATCTAGATCACACATAAGTTGTGTAAGTATCACTCCAAAGGGTGTTACCATGACTGGATAGTATGTCTCTGTTTATGGTTTCCTTATTGCCTTGACAGGCCCCCACGAGGTCACCACATCTGGTGGACCTCTTCTGGCCCGTCGAACGCCCAATGTGCAAGGTGCACATTCGTTCGGTGACAACAGGGCTGCGAGAAAGCATCGCACAGCCTTGTTGCCAAACCAATTAACTCTATCACCTTTGAAACTGTGCCCGACGCCACAGCCGAACCGGTTGTCCCATGTAACCGAAGCTTCGTAATCCCTACTTTAAAGTTTAGGTATGGCATTGGAAACAGTCTTGACTGTGGTATCATTGTTTGATGTATTATCAGCAGTAACTTTATCATCATCTAACCTACAAGTAGAATGATAAATAAGGTCAAGTCATGTGAAAGTATGAAATGATATATTCTAACCTTACTCCAAATACATCATAGCAATCAATTACTTGTGTGATCAACTTCACATCATTGACATCTGTATGATTTCCCAGGCCCTCAATTTGACTGAATACTAACTGGTTCAAATGCAACTCCCACTCAAGGGAATCTACTGGAGACAACAAGATATAGTGACCAGTGATGGACAAAATTGAAAGTAAAAGATATGTGACCATGAATATTCTGATGCCATGAAAAAATGATGAACAAATGATTGCACAGATTATTTCAGAGTGAGGAGTATTACCTGGAGATGTTGCTTAATGCTCTTCAAGAAGCTGAGCTCATTCAGTGATCTCTGCATAGAAGGATTTGTGATGATTAGAAATATATATTTGTCATTGAGATTGGGGTGTAAATATGGTAATAAACCATGGAATGCACCCTTTTCAATGAGAAAAAAGGCCTAATGACATGAATTGAATCAGCTAGTCAATTGAGCTCAGCTATTGCTTGCTCACTTCATCTCAACAACAATGAGCTCAACAATGTAGTTGAGTAAACCCACTGGTGTGAATGCCAGGAACCTGAGGAATCCACTCACATTTGCATCCAGTGTGATTTGGATGAAGTGCCAGTGAGCACTGGATAAATGTACCAAATGAATGTTTTAATGAAATGCCAGTGCAATTTTTGGAACTCATCTTTTGTCATCATTTAGCAATGCTCAAGGATAAAGTGCTACTCCAGCTGCATTGCAACAGCTCTTGTAAGCTGCCATGGCATGATCTTGGTGCCTAGAACTGATGGTTACCATGATTCATTATGAATTGACACCAATCACATACCTTGCTACTGGTATATGTGTATGCAGAGTTGAGACACTTCCTTTATTAAAGGTATGCACATTTAGTGGGCTGCAGAGACACCCTTCTCTCTAGAAATTAATATTCATAATTAGACTTCAAGGAGTACATAATACATATACAAGTTGAGACAATGTATATACCTGCAGATGTTACACAGTGCACCAATGGTCTTTCTCCTTTTGTTGCATATCTGGATCAAGCAGCTCACCTGGTGGTGTAAAGATCAATTGCACGTCTGTGGTGCTGCGTGCATTCACACTTCAGATGAGTTTGCATGCAAACTGCATCAATAAAATTTCTATGTTCAAGTTGTGCATTCAGACTCACAGCACAGTTTGCATCACCTTGTCATTTGACTCAGGCTTATCACCAGATTCACCACCGTGACTATTGGTTCCAAAACTTGTGGTTCAGGGCATCTTGTGACATGTTGAGGTCAGAATTAAGTGAAGATTGGGTAGAGTGATCACATGTTTCAGCCTTATCCTCACTGCTGAGCTCAGCACATGGCACATGCAACCTTGTGTTTTCCATGACAAATGGCCCAGGCATGAGAAGGGCCACTGGCAACAACATTGCCAGAATCAAGCAGGTGCTGGAATGGCTTGGAAACTCAGTTAATATGATGACTGCCTGTAGTCTTTGCCACAGGAATGGGAACATGTAGTTTAATCCCACTCAAAGTACCAGTACTAGGTCCAGTACCTGAGGTGATGGGAGGAACGAGGAAGTGGGACCTTATCAATGTTATCATCTATATTGTGGAAGAACTGAATCTGAGATGCATCCAACAATTGGCCATCAGAACTGAGCAGACATCAGTGAGCATTGGATGGTAGATGTGGGTACTTGACTTGAATCACATCACTAATGGCTTTATTCATGATGCAACTAGATCAGGTTCAAGTTTCAAGAGAATCTTGAAAGTTGAGGGTGGTGGTAACAAGTTACACAAAGTTTCTGGCAGGAATTTTGTTGGATGATTGATCAGCAGGATGGTAAGTTGGTAGGACCTTCTCTCTTGTTAGCAAGAATGCCAACAGCCTGAGCCCAGATCTGCCAGCAAGAAATGACTTGAGCTTATATTAATGTGGCTTCTTTAAAGACAGTTCAGAATGTGTTCTGAACCTCACACTGTGCAGACATTCAGCCACTTGCAATTTGTGAATGTGAACATGAACTTTGAAAGTTTTATTTGGTTTGATACTCTCACTGAACTTTGAACCAGAGTCACTGGACCATTGAATGATTGAATGTTCAGTTCAGAAAACTTTTAGTCTGGTTCAAACCAAAGTTTAGGACTGGACCAACTCAAGTCTCACTGTTCACATCACTAGTTGTGGCAATAAGATGACTCAGAATAGAGTCAAATTCAACAAGGCAATCCAAGCCATATTGAAGCGGTAGTCACTGTGGTTGCCACTAGTATGCACACACATATATGTACATTATTGACCTCAGCTTTTTAACTGGAGGAATCTAAGTTTGAGTTTTCCTTCAGAGAAGCTGTACACTCCAAGAGTTATTGGTACCTAGGCAAATCAAGTTGTATGACAAGGCATGGTGTCTGTTTCACTGCCAAGGACATGCATAGTATGAGTACCTTGAGGGACATCTGTAGACTGTCCCATACCTTGAATTGATATAGTGGCAACTAGAACCTCTATAATCCTCTGGGTACTATTGAAGCCTGTGGATAGAATACTCTTCAAGTCATTCTGATCATGCTACTACAAGAACATGTCATCAGTCTGCACTGGCAGGGGGAGTGAGCACAGCATTAATGGGGTAGTGCTGGGTTGTTGCCATCGACCCGCCCAGGGTTCAATTCCCTCTTGATGCACGTTCTACTTATTTTTCTTCTTTATTTATTCGAGCACATTCTGTAAAGCAATGTTTTCCGTGAAACATTAAACATCCTGTGTCATGATAAGACTATCTGCTAGCGACCAAAGAGGTATCGGATTCTAATGGTCCGCAATAGGCTACGAATAGAACTTTCTGTTCTCGTTGGGACCAAACAAATCTCTTCTGATCTCGGGCAGCATCTACTCCAGTATCAGTAACTGTGACTTGTCGCTTGGCAAAGCTGCTTACTCTGTCTTCCAGCAATCTCAGACGCTCATCCAATGTATTGTCAATCGTTATCCGCTTGCCACCGTTCACGAGTTTGACTCCCCCAGGACTGAGGGGTCCTAAGCTTTTGTCGGCACAGCAGTACGACACAAAAACATACCTTTCGTTGCTCAGTATTCCCTGAATATCAAATGCTACCCGACAATCAGTCAACTGGATGTAAGTCTCTGCAGCGGCCGCTGCAGCCTTCTGAGCCCACTGAGCGTCCTTTTCGCGTACGATTACAGTTACGTTGGGCTCCATGAGTTGAAGGAAGCCTTGAATGATAGCTCCCTCGATAAACTGCTTGTATCGACCCTCGTCCTCGGAAAATGTCACGATTTGTGAACGCGCGACTGCAAACAATTCTTGGAGCTGCTCCTCCCTGCGATGAAGCAACCTCAAACGCGACTTGTTCGTCAGATTGGACTGGGCGCTAGGATGTCATCGTTTGAGTCAGCACACGTCACGGCGACGAAGACGCGCGTTGGATCGTGCGTACATCTTTTGCGCGACTTCGACACCCTTGTGTTTCTTTTCGTATTGCGCGTCGATGGCTTGTTGTTCCTGCTTGACGAGCTTGGCCTAGCAGGCGAGCACGAGCGTGAGCGTTAGCTCGCTAGCAATCGGACGACAACGCACCTTTTCGATGGCAAATTCTTCATCCGCCTTGACCTTGATCTCGCGAGCCTTCTCCAAGGCCTCTTGCTTGATGAAAGCCACCTGGATCGTTTTGAGAAACAGGTCGACGATAGATCAGCGGGGCATACCATTTTGTTCATCTCGCTCAGCACTTCTTCATCGTTGAGTGGTTTTGCAGCCATGGTAAGCTAAGTAGACAGTCTTGGTGGAAATCAAGCGCAAGTGCTTGGTGTCGCGGCACGTGCCCGGATATGGACCGGGGTCCGGCAATACCGATTAGTACATACAACTTCTCTCACAATCCCACCTCCACCTTAGCGTTCATCGATATCCTCGAGTGCAGGCTGTCGCGGGTTCCGGGAGGTGCATATCACCTGACATCCATACCATCACAGAAACATCATCAATCTTGCTACGAACAATATGGATGCACCAATTGCGCTTTTCGGCGGCCACCTTTTCGCCTGTACTCTCTTCCTGTTTCAGCTCGTGTCGGGTCATCTATCCTACCCCTTCCAAGTGCTGTTCAGACGACTCTACTGCCTTGTAGCTGCCTCGACTTGTATATATCTCATGCCTCCTCCGAGTTTCCCTTCCTCTGGAAATTTACTGTGGTACACGGCACCGGGCACAATATGGGCACAAGAGTTCCTTCCGGTCGGGAATGGTTATTTGGCTGGTACGCGTTGATTATGTCGACCCATGTTGTTGCTCAGCACCTATGCCACAGCGATGCTCCCTGGTGGCACTCTACAAGAGTCAACTCAGCTAAATATTGAATCTCTCTGGTCGGGCGGACCATTCCAAGATCCGGTATGCTGTCTGACATTGCTGTTCGAAATAACTGACCAGTACTCATGATCGTTCTCGCCTCAGTCGTACAATGGTGGTAACAGTCCTTCCTCCCAGCACGCTCAGCTTGTTCAAGACATGCAGAATATACGCCAGGCTATCTTTTCTAGCTCATCTGGCACAATCGATAGTACGCTTAAGTTGTCTATACACACAAACGACCGAAAGTAATGCTTAGCCCAGATATCGAGGAGATTATGGCAGATGCTGGCGCGTACGGTAAGCAACGGTGACTATCTTTGGAACCGATGCTCACTCTCACGCTACGGTATCTTTCGCTACTGTTGCTTCGGCCACGCCACTACAGGTTCATACGCAGGCGCAGGATATTTGTTGGCGACCTTCGACTCCTTTGGTCCAGTGACGAATTACGCGAGGTGGTTAGACCTTGACGAAGCCGTTGCACGAACCACATGGTCACAGGGTGGAGCAACCTTTATCCGGTATGTTGAACACTCTGAAGAGACAATAGCTGATTAACTCGTGTCCCACAGAGAGACATTCTGCTCGCATCCCATTCGCGCGTGCGTGCAATACGTGAACTCCACCAGTGCACTCGGGCTGCCACCACTCACCTATGCGTTCTCTGTTGCCGCTGAGATCGGACTTCCGACTCCCAATATCACCTGTCTTGACCACTCGACTCTCAGTATCCGAGGTTATGTGGCCAATCCTGGAATGCTCTACGAGATCCTTGCTCGAGTGGTAGCACCAGGCGGCGACACGTCGTGTTCTGCGGTGCCTGGATCACGTCATCCCAACGCCACGCTCAGCATTGACGGTGCCTCCGAAGTGTGGGTTACTTGGGTGGGCGACACCAACTACGATATGACATCCGGCAATCCTTCTTTCAATTACTCTTTTCAGGGTTCAGATCCTCGCGACAATCTCGTTTCCCTTTTGTCTTCCTCAAGTCTCAAATATACCAATTACAAATCTATTCTCGCGGAACACGTTACCGACTACCAGTCGATCATGGGACCATTTTCACTTTCACTCGGCCAGATACCTGACCTCAACACACCTACGGACCAGATCGTTTCATCATACCAGACGAACGTCGGAAATACATACCTGGAATGGTTGGCATTCAATTTTGGAAGGTACTTATTGACCAGTAGCGCTAGAGGGGCCCTACCGGCAAACTTGCAGGGCAAGTGGGCTGACGGGGCGACGAGCGCTTGGTCTGCGGGTGAGTGTTCACTCCTCATCCCGGACTGGACAGTATTTGCGACGGTGAATCTGCGAAATAGATTATCGTAAGTACATTCACTAATGTTGAACTGACCGGCATGCTCAACTACATTCCCAGACGCCAATATCAATATCCAAATGAATTATTGGTTCGCTGAGATGACCAATATGGATGTTGTTGTTCCCCTGTTTGACTACATCGAGGTATGCTACCGGCTCTCATGAAAGGATTATGGTAATCGACGGATCTAGTATACTTGGGCTCCGCGCGGGGCCTACACTGCTTGGGTGATGTACAACATTACCTCTGGCTGGGTAACTCATAGCGAGGTCAGCTTTTCCTCCGGACTTGTTGTTATGGCGCGTTCACACTGCTGTAGATGAATGTACGCCACAGCGACTGCTTGAGCTCTCTAATTCCCTCATGTTTCATAGATTTTCGGTCACACTGGGATGAAACACAGCGGGAATTCAGCCCAATGGGCTGATTATCCGGGTATGTCGTTCGTTCTGAGTTAACGCGCCAGGTTTACAAACTCATCGCATTGCAGAATCGAATGCTTGGATGGTACGTTCTCAGGCACCGTCGTGTATTGGCAGATAGTGTACCCACGCATCGTAGATGGTCCATGCTTGGGATCACTTTGACTATACTAACGACGTCGAATGGTGGAAGTCACAAGGATATCCGCTTCTAAAGGTTGCCATGCTTGCCTTCTTGGAGATAAAACTTGACGATTGGCCACCTGTAGGCTGTTGCAAGTTTCCACCTTGATAAACTTATCGATGATTTATACTTCAATGACTCCACTCTGGTCACAGCACCCTGCAACTCTCCTGAGCAAATGCCGATTACGTTCGGTATGTTCACTGTAGACTAATATCACACATTGCATCGAGTGACAGGGATCTAGGATGTACTCATGCTCAGCAGCTTATTTGGCAGCTTTTCAACGCTGTCGAGAAAGGTTATGCGGCAGCTGGCGACACAGACGTCGCATTCTTGAACTGTATGTCTCACTAGTACCCATCAGGGAGATGGTTTTTCTGACCGAACCTTTAGCTGTGCTCTCCAAGCGTAGTCAAATGGACAAGGGCCTTCGTATTGGACAGCGGGGCCAATTACAAGGTTGATCGCTTTAATCACTCTCACTGGACTACGCTAATCGTGAACTGTCCTCAGAATGGAAAATTGATATTGATTCCCCGACAGATACCCATCGCCACCTGAGTCACCTGATAGGAGTAAATATGCAGGTCTTGCTCCGTGTCGCCCAACTCAAAAAAAAATAGTTATACCCAGGTTATGCTATTGCATCATATGATCCTGCTCTGCAAGGTGGTTTGACCGTCAATGGGACATTCCTTAATTATACCAAAGAGCAACTTCTCGCCGCCGCCGAAACAAGCTTATCTGAAAGGGGCAACGGCACTGGCCCAGACGGTGATGCAGGCTGGGAGAAAGTCTGGAGAGCTGCAAGTTGGGCGCAACTCGGGAATGCAAGCCAGTTCTATAACGCGCTTACCGTACGTGTGCGATTTTTTTTATCACCTTGGCTTCCTGACGATCTTTGCATTAGTACGCTATCGAGACAAATTTTGCCCCGAATCTGTTTGATATTTATACCCCTGGATCCGACGTGTTCCAAATCGACGCCAACTTTGGATACTCGGCCGCGGTTTTGGTTAGTCGTCGGGTGCTAACGCAAAAATATATCTCAAACTGATATCATCTCATATCTAGAACGGTCTTTTGTATGCTCCAGACGTGGCCAGCCACTCCACTCCACTCCAGGTGACACTCTTGCCGGCGCTGCCCGCCAATTGGAGTACTGGATCGATCAAAGGCGCGCGGATTCGCGGCGGAATTACTGTGGACTTTGCTTGGAGCGATGGAGAGCTAACCTCTGCAGTGTTCGCCGTTGATGATAATGTTGCCGGGCGGGAGCGAAAAGTCGTTGTACTATATGCCGGTGAGGTTATAGGACGGTTCGTGAGCAACGGGGGAATGGTTGTAATTCTAGGGTGAGTTTGCGAAGCGTAACCCTGAAGCGCCTGATCTGTAAACTACCAACGTGTAACCTGTGGCGAAATGTTACATACCTTGCTTGCAACGTCTTCGGGTGTGGTCTGCATATTGAACACCAGTGTAAATACCCACTGTTAGCAACCTGGTATGGATCCGAACCACCCTCTTACTAGCCCGTGCGCCGGGGGTGCGGAGGCCGGGACCCGGCCTGTAAAACGGTTAACTTTCGACTCGAATAAGTAACCCGAGGACGAAAAAAAAGTCAAACGGAAGTCATGCCGGGCCAGCGTGACCTCCTTCGAGATCTTAATTTAAGCAGTATAATTTTATTTAATAGACGCGCCCCCTGAGGGTGGACAGGCAGGCACTGCAGCTCCGGAGCGTAATATGATAGATATAGATGAGGCCTACTCTAATAGGATGAATTTGAATCACCTTGCTTGACAAGGTTTCTCTCGGGTGTGAAATTCGTGAGAAATTGACCACACCCCTGTCTTACCGGAAATTGCCGCTTTCACCCAGAAACAGAAATCGTCTTGTTGTGGCGTTCTGTTGCGTAATGAGGCACGAGTGCAGCGCCA